>JAHRHZ010000176.1:1028889-1073824 GCA_024137785.1 Ginglymostoma cirratum
TTCAGAAAGACCCTTCTTTTTTCGGTCTAGGCCCGAAACATCAGCCTTCCTGCTCCTCTGATGCTGCTTGGCCTGCTGTGTTCATCCAGCTCTACACCTTGCTATCTCAGATTCTCCAGCATCTGCAGTTCCTACTATTTCTGTTCTTCTGTCTCTTTGGGCTCTATCTCCACCTATTGTTTACTCCTTACCCCCTCCACCCACCCTAGCTTCTGCATAAAAAACAGCTTTATTCTAGCTACCATCAGTTCTGAAGAAGGGGCCCTGTACCCAAAACATTAACTCTGACTTCTCTCCACAGATGCGACCAGATCAGCTGAGATTTTCTAGCAATTTGTGTTTTTGTTTGATTTCCAGCATCCACAACTTTTTAAAAGATTTCTCTGTAATTTCTTGCAGTCTTGGGCAGAGCAGCTGCTGTCCCAAGCTGTGACACATCTGGACAGAATGCTCTCCCTGGTGCATCTGTAAAAATTGTTAAGAGTCATCGTAGATATGCCAAATTTCCTTAGCTTTATGAAGTAGAGATGCTGGTGTGCTTTCTTCACTGTAGTGATGTGAATCAACCAGGATGGATCATTAGTGATATTTACTCCTAAGAACTTGAAGCTCTTGACCACCTCTACCTCGGCACCATTGACAGAGACAGGAATTTGTCCTCCATTCCACTTCCTGATGTCGATGACCAATGTTTTGTTGACATTAAGGGAGAGACTGTTGTCTTTACACCATGCCATTAAGCTGTCTATCTCTTTTCTGTATTCTGTGTCAACATTGTTTGAAATCGGACCCACTGTGGTGGTATCATCAGCAAATTTGTGAATGGAGTTAAAGATGAATGTGAGTTATGATAGTATAAGGTGTACAGTAAGGGGCTGAATAAGCAACCTTGCTGGGTAGTAGTGTTGAGGATTACAGTGGAGGAGGTACTGTCACCTATCCTTACTGATTGCGGTCTGCGGATCAAGAAGTTGAGGATTCAGCTGTAGAGGAGGAAGCAGAGTCCTTGGCCTCAGAGGTTGGAGATGAGTTTTGTTGGAATAGGAGTCTGACATAGGTGTCCTTGTTAGCCAGATCTTCCAAGGATGAGCACAGGTCCAGGGAATTTGCATCTGCCGTGGATCTATTGTGACGGTAGGTGAATTTTAGCGGATCAAAGCAATTTGGGAGGCTGGAGTCCAGAGCGAATTTTGGAAAAACTTCTTCTGTTATCACTGATATGGTCGTGCCGGTATCAACCAACATTAGAACCAGATGACCATTTAACCAGACGCTTATTTTGATTAGTTCAGATTTTGATCTTGCTAAGCAATTTAACTGATCCAAACCAGATGTAAGTGGACTTTCCAAAGTATGAACGCTCTTAAATACCAACCTATGAGTTATTTTAATGGATTTAGTTCTAGTAGGACTTTTTCCTGTCTTAAGTCTGCAAACATATCTGCTTGCCAGCGTGGATCCTGGAGAAAGTTTTGATTATTTGGCTGAGGCTTGTCTTTGCTTTGGGGTTTTGTTGTGGGCCCACCTAAAGTCTATCTGATCAGAATATATCCTGAGTGAGACTATGCAATTACCTTCACTCAGGTGGTGCTCCCCAAGCTCAGTCAGAGTGGTGAAGGTGTCTACCTCCATTGGAATACCCTGCAAGTCCACTGCTGCATTTTCCAATGGTGAAGCCAGTTGTAGCACCTATTTGAAGTCCAATTGGACTTCAGCTAGGTGATGTTTTTGCATAGTTACATCATTAACCCCAAGAAACAAATGGTCTTTAAGCTTCTCATTAAGGGTTAAACCAAAGTCACAGGCTTCTGCCAGTCATCTTAACCTCATCAAAGATCCCATTAACGATTCTCTTGGTTCTCGAATTGCCAAGTAAAAATGATAGCATCTCAGAATTAGAGGAGGCTTGCAGGTCATAATATTCCTTAACTATATCCATCAATTCTTGAAAAGTTGTAGTATCTGGTGCCTCAGGGAAAGTTAGGCTCCTAATAACAGAAAAAGCTGCAACTCCACAGGCTGTCATAAGAATTATTGCTTTTTGTCTGCCACAATTTCATTTGCCTGGGGAAAAAACCTTCTTTCCACATCCTAGTCCTCAATGGCAAAGTTGAATGAATCAAGCTTCCAAAACAAAGGGATGATGTAAGAGATGCTTATCACAATTAAAAATGATTGTTGCAAGTGAGTTTCTTCAAGACCATGCTTTATTCTCGTCATCAAAAAATAAATAGAGGTCAGTATCCCATCACTAATTTATTCTTTATTTGCACATTAACAGTCCTTGACTCTAGTACTGTTTCTTCAGAGTCAGCTATCAGTGTCAGTATCTCTGACACTTACCTTTTTATCTGCCAGCCAGGTCTCCCTCATTGGACCCAATTAACTGCCCCAATCAGGGAACTCATTCTATAAGGTCCAGCTGGCAGACCTTGTTATAATCACTACAGATCGCACATTTGAAAAAAAGCCTATTAAATTGGCAGAAATAGCAGTAATACTCAGGATTTTGAGGTTTAAACAGCAAGAAAAACAGGACCTAGAAACTAATAAGGAAATGGAGATTAGAATATGAATGCAATCTAGCACAAATCATAAAAACTGACTGTAAAAGCATCTTTAGGTACAAAGGAAGGAGATATTTGGCTAAAACAAATACGGATCCGCTAAAGACAGACAGAACAATTTGCAATGGGGAATACAGAAAACAGAGAAGCTTTGTATGTTTTCACTGAGGAAACTACCAGAAATCTGTCACAAGTAGGGATCTATGGGGCTGTTGAGAACAAGGAGCTGAAGATAATGAGTAAGAAAGTTGGTTGGAGAAATTAATGGGACTTAAAGTTGATAAATCTCCAGGACCTGAGGTCTTCATCACAGAGGGGTAACGAAGACGGCTATCGAGATAATTAAGAATGCATTGACTATCTTCCAAAATTCTGGATTAACTCCTGCAAGTTAGAAGATAGCAAACACTATCACACTATTTAAGAAGGAAGTGAGAGAGAAATCAGGAAATTACAGACCTGCTAGCCTTACATCAGGAGTAGAAAAAGTATTAGAATCAATTTTAAAGAATCAAATAAATAGATATCTGGTTGATAATGATCTCATTCAGCACAGTCAGTATGCATTTGTAAATGAAAATTTGTGTCTGATGAACTGGGAGTTTTTGCACTTAAAATTGATGAAGGAGTGCCAACAGACTTTTTAAGGTTTTGGAGGAGATCTGTAGCCCGGGTTGTGGGCGTTGAGGTTGGTTGGCTCGCTGAGCTGGTTTGTTGTTTTGCAGATGTTTTGTTGCATGGTAACATCCTCAGTGAAGCCTCCAATGAAGCGTCGGTGTGTTTTCCCACCTGGTTTTTAAACTGTGGGGTCCATTGAGATGGATTGCCTCACTTCCGTTTTCCTTCGTAGTGGAATGTATATGGGGTCGAGTTCAATGTGTTTATTAATAGCATGCTTCGTGGAGTGCCATGCTTCCAGGAATTCTCGTGCTTGTCTCTGCCTAGCCTGTCCCAGGATCTTGGTGTTCTCCCAGTCGAAGTTGTGGTTCTCCTTGTCCATGTGGATTGAGATGAGTGAGTATTGGTCGTCTCTTTTTGTAGCCAGTTGGTGTTCATGTACTCTTGTTGTTAGTTTCTTTCCTGTTTGTCCGATGTAGTGTTTCTCGCAGTCTCTGCAGGGGATTTTGTAGATGACATTGGTCCTGACCATGGCGGGGAGTGGGTCTTTAGTTCGGGTGAGCAGTTGTCGTAGGGTTGACGTGGGCTTGTGCGCCACCCTGATGCCCAGCGGTCAAAAGAGTCTTGTGGTGAGTTCCAACATGTTCCTGATGTAGGGTAGTGTGATGAGTGTGTCGGGGCGTGTAGAATCTTTCTGATGCTGTTCGTGTAGGCATCTTCTGACCCAGTTCTTTGGATATCCATTATCCTTGAGCACTTGGAAGGGGTATTCTTCTTCCTCTTGGTGTAGTTTCGTGTTGCTGCTGTGTGTTGTTGCCCTTTTAAATAGTGTTTGCACGCAGCTTTGTTTGAGTGTGCTGGGACGGTTACTATTGAAAAGTTCAGTACCTAGTCTGTGTTTGTGGCTTTCCGGTGTACTTTCGTTTGCACTTTTAGAAGGTTTTTGATAGGGCTGATTAGAAATGTTAAAGCACTTGGGATAGGAAGTAATGCATTAGCATGGATCAATGATCGTCTAAAAGACAGAAAGCAGGAAGTAGGAAGTAGGAATAAATAGTTCATTCTCATATTGGCAGGCCATGACTAGTGGCTTACAGCAAAGATCAGTACTTGGGCTCCAGCTTTTCGCAATGTAGATCAATGATTTGGAATTGGGGACCAAATGCTACATTTCCAAATTTGTAGATGATACAAAGCAAAGTGGGAATGTGTGTTGTGAGGAAAATGTAAAGCTGCTTCAGGAGGATTTAGACAGGCTTAATGAATGGGTAACTCTATGGCAAATGGAATATAATATGGAAAATTGTAAAGTTATTGATTTTGATAGGAGAAACTGATGTGCAGAGTGGTTCTTAAATGGTAGAGAGTTGTAAAGTATAGATGTACAAAGGGACCTAAGGTGCCCTTATCAATAAGGCACTAAAGACTAACATACAAGTGCAGCATACTATTAAGGCAGCTATTGGAATGTCAGTCTTTATTGCAAGAAGGTTTGAGCACAGGAGTTGTGAAGTCTTCCTTCCATTGTATAGGAGCTTAGCTGGACTGCATCTGGAGTAGTGTGCCAGTTTTGGTGTCCTGATCTCATAAGCTATATTACTGCCATAGAGGGAGTACAACAAAGGTTCACATGGCTTGTTCCCCAGATGACAGGATGGTCCTATGAAGAGAAATTATGCAGATTAGGTTCTTATACTCTAGAGCTTTGAAAAATCAGGCTCATTGAAACTTAACAAAATAATAAAATGAATAAACAGGGTGGATGCAGATTGAATATCTACCTTAGTTGAGGAGTCTAAAACCAAGGGCCACCAAGTAAGGGTGAAGCCACCTAGGACAAGATGAAGACAAATATTTCTATTTTTAAGGCTATGTAAGTTCAGTCTTTGCATATGTCTATGGTAGAGATTGATAATGTTTGATTACCTATGGTTTACAGAGCTATCAGGATGGATGGGGAAAAAATATAGAAGTGCTCGGTCAGTCATTTTCATATTGAAAGGTCATTATTTTGACAATAGTGGTCATATTATCATAAGATTTAAGTCAGCAATGGAACTGGGCCAGAAACAATCCAGAGAAAAATAATCAATTAAGAGAGGGCTGGTGCTTGGGAGTAAAATTGAATCTGGCCCAAGTAAATTGGAAACAATAAAAACCAAAAGAACCGTGGATGCTGTAAATCAGGAACAAAAACAAAGTTGCTGGAAAAGCTCAGCAGGTCTGGCAGCATCTGTGGAGGAGAAAACAGAGTTAACGTTTCAGCTCCAGTGACCCTTCCTCAGAACTGGATTGGAAACGATTGTAGGCTAATCCACAATAAAAAAGGGCAGGAGACTGTTCATTACAGTTGAGAAACATTTCCATGAGGGGGGAAAGCTGGGACAAACAAAACTAAGAACTCCCTGTAAGATGATGCAGAAAAAAGATTAATATGACACAAAGTCAAGTTGATAGTACAAACCATGATGTTGGTAGCAAATGCAGAGATAGAAAAAATAACAGTAGCAAAGAGGGAAGAGATAAAGGGGAATCCAAAAGTCATCCATGATCATATGAATAGTGATAAGATTGTAAAGAAGTAGGGTCAGTTAGGAACAAAAATGGAATTTCACAGCTGGAGGCACACAGCGTGGCTCAGGAACTAAATGAGTATTTTGTACCTATCTTTTAAAAGGAAAAGGCTGCTGCCAAAAGAATGGAAGAAGCGGCAGCGGACACACTATTGAACGAAAAATTGATAAGTGTTGTCCAGATCCGAAGTTCATAAAGTCACAGGAACAAATCAGCTACATCCCAGGATACTGCAGGAAGTAAGGGTCGAAATCATGGAAGCCTTGCACTTGGTCTTTCTTAGATGCATGAGTAGTTTTAGAAGACTAGAAACCTTCAAAAATTACCCTCTTGCTCAAAAAGTTTTCCTGGTTATGCTCAGCAACTACAGGCTATCCAGTTTAACCTTGGTGGAGGGAAAGCTTTTCAGACATTATCATTTGTATTGAAATTAATGAACACTTGGACAAATACAGATTAATTAAGCAAAACTCTTGTTAAGCGAAAATCTATTTAACCCTAATGTGCTTGAATTTTGATGCAAGTAAAACAATTGACATGATGCATCTGCACCTAATAGGTTAGTCAGCAAACGTGTAGCCTATTGAGTAAAAGGTAACGTCGGAATTGATACAACAGAAAGTAGTGGTGAAAGGCTACTTTTCAAACTGCAGTAAGTATTTAGTACAGTTTCCCTTGTTCAGTGATAGGAACACTGCTTTTCTTATTAATATTAATGAGCTGGACTTGGTGTGCATGATGTAATTTCATAATGTGTTAGTTGCACAAAACTCAGAACTACCATAAACCACGAATACTGATCTATTAAATGAATACAAAGACAGGATGTTGAAATGGGCGGACAACTGGCAGTTGAAATTTAATGCAGAGAAGTGTGAAATGATGCATTTTGGTAGGAAGAATAAGGAAAGACAATTGAAAATTAAGGATACAATTTTAAAAGGGACACAGGGGCAGACGGACCTTGGGGTTATACTCATAAAATTTGTTGCAGGTAGCAGGGCAGATTGAGAAAGCATATAGGACCCTGGCACATATAAATTGAGCACAATAGCTAGGGATTTATGGTGAACCTTTATAAAATACTAGTTTGGCCTTAACTTTGATAGCGTGCCTAATACTAGGCACCACACTTAGGAAGCCTGTGTACACATTACAGAGGGTGCAGAAAAGGTTTGAATTGCATTGAATTGAATTGAATTATTTATTGTCATGGGTATTCAGTGTAAAATTACAGTGAAAAGTGTGTACCTTCGTCATAAATAAAGGGTGCTATTCACATTAACTTAGAACAAGATGAGAAAAAAAAAATTTAAGAGAGTCCAACTTTCAGGCCCACGAGAAATGTTCCACAGGGATCTCAGTAACATGGATAGATTGGAGGAACTAGGGCTTTTTCCCTTGGAAGAGCAGGTTAAGAGGAATGTTCAAAATCATAAAGATTCTGGACACAAGGTAGGGAGAAACTGTTTCTATTGTCAAAAGGATAAGAATCAGAGAACACCGACTTAAGGTGAATGACAACAACCAAAGGCAACATGAGGAAAATCTTTGCTGCAAAGTGTTGTGAAACCATGCATTGTATCAAAAAATGATTTTTGAATTATTTATTTTATTTGAATTTACTGTTTGGAAACCCTCAAGTGATTTTCCCAAAGTCTAAAACCACTATCCATTGACTTGGAATGACAGTTAAAAATGGCTGTATATTTCCATCATCACACCTTCAATATCCCAAAACCCACTGAATTGGAGATACCCTTTCATCAAAATCACATAAGGAACAGCTGCCTCTAAAGAGAAGGACAGGGGTGTCGTCTTCTATCCCACTAGCAAAGGTCCAAACATCTAGATACTCAACTGAGTAGAGAAAATATCTTTAGACAGGCTGGGAGTGGAATTTTCCAATTATCGTCTCATGAAGTTACAACTGAAGTACACTCGGCATGAACATATTTGGGTCACTGGGAAATATGAGAGAGAAAGATTGCAGCAAACCAACATGCTTACTCTGCAAAACAGAACATGACCAGGGTGGTTTCTTTCCTTCTGTCTGTATCCAACTTGTAAGTTATCGAACGCTGTTTGCTGATTTTGACTAATCAGGTGCCTCAGACAGAAATGTTCTAAAGAAGTAATACAACACAGCTGTCTCTAGAAGATGGGGGGGTGGCATGGTAGCTCAGTGGTTAGCACTGCAACCTCACAGCACCAGCAACCCAGGTTCAATTCCAGCCTTGGGTGTCTGTCTGTGTGGAGTTTGCACATTCTCCCCGTCTCTGCATGGGTTTCCTCCAGGTGCTCCAGTTTCCTCCCACAGTCCAAAGATGTGCAGGCTAGGTGGATTGGCTATGCTCAATTGCCCATAGTGTTCAGGGGTGTGTGCGTTATAAGGGGATGAGACTGGGTGGGATGCTCCAAGGGTTGGTGTGGACTTGTTGGGCCAAAGGGCCTGTTTCCACACTGTAGGGATTCTAATTCTAAAAAAAAGATCAGATATATCATTCATCAACAATTTTAAACCATCTTGATACTGAAAGCAGTGGATCGCTCAATGCAGCCTGAAACCCACCAACATTTGAGTGTTGGGAGCCCCAAGGAGGGGCAGTTGATGGTGGGAGGTTAAGTGATGACATCCAAAATTGGCAATCCTTTTCTGTACATCATTTAAAAGACATCATTAGGAATGGAGCCACTAGTACCAAAATATAGTGACAACTCCATTGGAGACATCAAGTGAGTTGCAAAGTTAGGGTATACAGGTCTGCTACACAAAATGCAATGTGATGTGATGGACCTTTACAGGAAGAAGGGCAACACTTCACATAGCTCTTTATCTGCCGGGCCCAGATAATCCTTGACAAAATAGGAAAAGGTAAAAACTGGAAAAATTGAACTATTTTTATTTTGCCAGTATATCAGAACACTTATTAAGAAACACATCAGTCCCAGAAAACCCAGGACACCTGGTCATCCTATTCATTGTTATATTTCCAGACAGTTTTATCTTGAATACATGAGTTTTAAAAAATTGTACATCTTATTCAATAGGACTTAATATCCATAATTAGATCTCTGCTACCACACTATATACAAAATAAAACTGAGTTTTGAAAGCATTAGTTTTGTAGCAGAACTGTTACAGAGATTTTTGACACTGCAAAATTGTATGGTTTTGTTTTGTTCAGTAGAAGAAGCATGTATATGATAATGCAATTTGTCAGTTCTATGTAATTAAGCATCATCTTAATCAATAGCTTTGAAATGCTATTAAATAGGATTCTCAATTTCTTGACATCAAAAGCTGATTATCTTTTGCTTCCTGAAAAGAAATGTTGGCCTTTCATTTTCTGTTATAACCTTTTGAACAATGCCATTTCAATCATGGCTGAAAAAAGGCCTCTTGACAAGGCCGAATATTATTGTCGCAGAACAAAAGACAACATGGCATGCATATTCGATGTTGGTGTAATTAGCAGTTCACGACAGCTCCTAAGTAACAATTTTTGAACATTGCAGGACTAATTCCACAATCAAAGCAGTGCAATGGAAATCGAATTAATAGACAATGTCTTAAAACAATTACATAATGAAATTCTGTCAATAAATTTCAATAATAGAAGAATAGGCAAAACAAAACAATTGCATTTGCTTACAGGTTTCCCAAGTAGATTTTTACCTATTATAAAAAGGGCATTTTTTCTTATTCAAAACACTGCTTTTAATTTTGCTAGGAACTAAGTAAATTTCAAACATTGAGCATTTCTCTTTCTCCCACTTATTTCCCATCTTCTCTGGCTTTGAGAATTGGAAGTAGGTACACTGACATTTTGAGCTGAGTGATTTTTTATTTACAAATTTAATAAATTGCACTGCTTTATAAACTATTCCTTAGACTTACATTAAACTGTCCCATAATGCCCAGGGATGTGCAGGTAAGGTGAAATCGCCAAGGTAATTGCGAGGTTATGTGGACGGGGGCAGGTGGTGGTGGTGTCTAAGTGGGATGCTGTTCAAAGGGTCAGTGTAGAATGCCTCTTTCCATATTGTAGGGATTCTATGATTCTAAAACTTGTTAGTACTGCCTGAATAAACCAGTCCTTTCAACAGAAACATTTGAGATGCTGGAAATCTGGTATAAAAACTGACAAGCTGCAAATTCCCTGGAGATACAGTAGACTCTGTGAAGGAAGAAACACAGTTAAGTGGGCTACATTATAGATTTTTTAAAATCAATCCAATCAACAGACATATTTTGACACATGTCTGGGATTTGAATTCAGACCTCTGGCCCAGAGGTACGGACATGAACATTGTGCCACAAGATCCTCTTAAGCTAGATTATATCGCTGAGGCAGGCTCCCCACATCCCAACATGAATATTAAAGATGTATCTTCCTCTGCTCAGCCAGTTTCCTCTGCTTTAATTTTCAGCTGACAATCCTTTTAATTATCTGAGGTAAGACTTTCTCCCATTTCAAGAAGACCAATGAGTTCACTCATAGCCATACTCAACCTCAGAGTTATCCTCACATAGACTCAGTTCACGCTTTTCGGCAGCAACTTCTACAGAGTAGGGGATCACATGCAGTGTGGAAGTGGAAGAGTTGAACACTTCTGGAGTGCTCTGAAATGAGACTTCTGGGGTTCTGTATTATGGTACCCTCCACTGGTTGGGCATCTACTGGAACCACCTTATTTCCTGGGAGGAAAGTGTACCTGGAATGAGGTCCAGGTCCCCCACTCCCTGTCACCTGGCTGTTGATGTTGAGCACCAACAGCTAAAGTTGTGGAGTGCAGGTCTGCATGTGTTTCTGGCAGCTACTGAGTGTTCTGTGGGATGTGGTTCTCCAAGGTACCCACCAGTCTATCCATGGAGACAGCCAACACAGCACTGGTAACATTGGTGGATTTCTCTGATGTTAAATCCAGTTTGCTGAATGAAACAAAAACTTGCCTACTGTTCCACTTTAGCGATGTGCTCACCAGAATGTGCTCCAGAGTCTAATCTAGATAAAGATATAGGTGTCGATACCTGAGCTGGTGGAAAGTACAGGAGACAGCCTTGCCAGTGCTTCCTCAGAGGTCTGTAGCTTCTTCCTCTGAGGAGGAACTGATGTCTGGAGAGATTGGTTTCTTCAGGGTGGAGGCTAAGATGCCCCTGCTGCCTGCAGAACCCAGAAGAGAGAAAAGAGATGTGCAATGGGATGGAAGATTGACACTCACGGTAGTGTGAAAGGGAGAGCAGGACAGTACATGGACACTTGCTGAGGGGTGGGGATCTAGACATTACCACATGAAGGGTTTAAATCATCTCCCACAAGCTCAAGAATCTATTCCACATATGAGTTGAAGTGAAGAATGTCAGCCAACCCACTACCCATCTGGCCTTAGTTCTCCTGAAATGAGACTAAACGAGAGATTGAGTGAAGTGAAAGTGGCTGGAAGGACTGTTAGTATGGTGCATGAGTAGGAAAGTGTTGAGGTAATCCAAATGAGTGTGTATGAAGTGCAGAAAACAGGAAGGCTAAGTAAATTGAGTTGGCAAGAGAAATGGAGTAAAGATGTTGAATGCAATAGTGAGAGTGATCATGGTGGGAGGTCCCTGTCAACGAACTGAGTTGCCAACTTCACCCTTCTGGTCATCTCCTTCTGAAATGCAACATCACACAAGACTTGCAAAGGTCATCCCTAGCTTGCAGCATACGAACTGGTGCACAGCTGAGGTTTAAACATGGCACCTATGCTGTATGTGCCAAAAGGTCCCAACTATGACAGCACCTCTGCTTCTGCAAGTGCACAGTTCAACAAAAGTGGTGCTGTGGAGGCCATCTACATGATTAATGAGGTGTACAATGGAAAATTGCATGAAAAAACTCACCACGGGAACATGGGAACTGCCCATGAAACTTCCCGAAATTGACATTAAGCCTATATATGGAAAAGAGTCATCCCACCGTGTTTAACAGACTGATTTAGAATCAGTTAGTTACACGTCAGTGCTCTTGTGATGACAAAATATCTTCTGAGGCTTTTTTGCATTTTGCTTTTCCTGGAAAGATCCAGCTTCTTCTATTTATGCAACAGAGAACAAATGTGTTTGCTGCATTAAACAGACACAATCATTTGTCTTCCTCACAATGTAAATAGAAGATACAAAATACAGCACAGGAACAGGTCCATTGACCCACCATGCCTGTGCCTATCACAATGCCATTCTAAACTAACCCTATCTGTCTGCATATGGTCAGTATCTCTGTATCCTGTGCTTGTTCATGCATCTGTCTAAATGCCTCTTCAATGCTGCCATCATATCTGATTCTACCAACTCCCCTGGCAGCACATTCCAGGCACCTGCCATCTCCTGCGTGAAAAATTTGCCTCGTACATCTCCTTCAAACTTGCCCCCTCTCATTTTAAACCTATGCTCCCTAATATTTGACACTTCTACCCTGGGCAAAAGACTCCTACTGTCCACCCTATCCACACTTCTCATATTTTTATATACTTGATACTCGGTTGCCTGTCAGCCTCCAACCTCTCGTGAAAATGATGCAAGTTTGTCCAACCTCTCCTTATAGCTAATGCATTCCAATCCAGGCAGAAAATTGGTAAACTTCTTTCACACCTTCTCCAATGCCTCCATATACTTCCTAAAGGGTGTTGACCAGAATTGCACACAATTAGCATTCCATTTGCATTAGACTAAGATGCTTTATATGACACATTTTAAATAATGATTCCATTTATTCTTCTTTTGAAAAACAAACTGCAACAGAGAATATTAAATGAAAACCCAATGCTTGAAACAACTTGATGGATGTCATCATTTTCATTTTTGAAAATCTTCAAAGTACTTAGAGTCATAGAGTCACACAGCATGGAAACAATTAGTCCATGCCAATGAGGTTCCCAGACTAAACGAATCCCACTTGCCTGCATTTGGTCCATATCCCTCCAAACCTTTCCTATTTTCATAATCCAAATGTCTTTTAAATATTGTAACTGTACTGGCATCCACCACTTTGTCTGGCTGTTCATTCCACACTCTGTAAAAAAAAATTGCCCCTCATGTCCTTTTTAGAATTTTCTCATCTCACCTTAAAAATATGCCACCTAGTGTTGAACTCCCCAGCCTATGGAAAAGACCCTTGATATTCATCTTATCCATGCCCCTAATGATTTTATAAAACTCTATAAGGTCACCCCTAAACCTCCTACACTCCAGTGAGAAATATCCCAGCCTATCCAGCTTATTTTAATAACTTAAACACTCCATTCCCAGCAATGTCCTGGTATATCTTTTCTGAACCCCCTCAAATTTAAGAATATCCTTCCCATAGCAGGGCAATGAGAACTACACACAGTACTCCAGAAGAGGCCTTACCAACATCCTGTACAACCTTAACATGATGTCCCATTTCCTATGCTCAAAGAAAAACCAAAAAGAACCGCGGATATTGTAAATCAGGAACAAAAACAGAAGGTGCCTGAAAAGCTCAGCAGGTCTGGCAGCATTTGTGAAGAAAAGTCAGAACTGAGGAAGGCTCATCAGACCCGAGACATTAACTCCGATTTTTCTTCACAGATGCTGCCAGACTTGATGAGCTTTTCCAGCAACTTCTGTTTTTGCTCCTGTACTCAAAGGTCTGAGCAATGAAGGCAAACATGCTAAACTGCCTGTCTATGTGATGGAAATTTCAAAGAATTATGAATCTGAACCCCTAAGTTTCTCTGTTCTACAATACTACACAGGTCCCTACCATTAACTGTATAAGTTCTGCCCTTGTATGTTTTACCAAAATGCAATGTCTCGCATTCATCCAAATTAAAGTCCTTCTACCACTCTTCAGTCCATTGGTCAAATAGATCAAGATCTTTTTCTTATCTTAGATAACCTTTTCACTATCCACTATACCACCAATTTTGGTGTCATCCACAAACTTACTAAACAAGCCTCCTACATTCTCATCCAAATTGTTTATATAAATTGCAAACAGAAGTGGACCCAGTACCAAAACCCTGTGAAGCACCCCTGGTCACAGGCCTCCAGTATGAAAAGCAAGCCTCCACCATCACCTTCTGTCTCCTACCATCAAGCCAATCACATGTGTGTTTGCTATAAAGTGGTGGAAGGGATGGCATGATGGCCATTTTCAATAAAATAATAGTTACATCGCTGTCCTTCTTTAGAGTATTACTTTTAGCTGAACATATGAACATTTATTCTGTAAGATTACCTAAATGTAAAACCATTTCTGTTATTCAGTTTCTAGCTGAGTAGATTAGAAGTCACATTATCTGGCACAGCATCAACCAGAATGCTCTATGAACTAGTATCTCAAATTTTCATGATTTAGAAGTACGAACCTTGAAAACCACAAGATGTTTCAACGATAACCACATATTTTGGTATTAATATCAACAATTTTGCTACCAAAGGGAATGCTTCTGAATGCACAGTAATGTACAAATACTCTGCTCATGTTGTTAATAAATATCCCCAACTTAATCTATAAAAGGATTCTCAGTTAAAGACAAAGAGGGAGAATGTTTTTCCACTTTATTGGACTGAAATGAACACAAGTGATGTAGTCTGAAATAAGGGTAAAGATAAAATTGCGCTAGTCCCAGAGAACCATAGGACTGGTCTCTCTCATCAGAGAGAAACTACTGGGTTATTTAACCTGAGGGCCACACCGCCTCAGGTGAAGGGATGGTCAAGAAGGACAGTCCTTCATGGCAACCTCAGCCAGTGCAAGAACTGATCCCAAGCTCTTGGTGTCACTCTGCATAAAAAAAGCCATCCAGCCAACTGAACTAACTGACTAAATAATACATTGTAGTAGGAGGAAAGTGCTCACCACATAGTTCATAAGTAATAAGATAAGCACTGAGCATCCATGATTCACCAGCATGCTGCAGTCCAGCTTGCCCAGAAAAACACACCCAAATGTCAATATTAACTTCCTACAACCCAACATACAACAGTCAGCCAAGAGCCATATAACAAATACAATGTACAGGCCATGACGATAACTTCTTTTACAACACATAAAGCACTTACATATCTTGCCCAAAAAAACCCATTTATCCCTAATCTCTGATTCTTCTCAGCTAAGCAGTCCATTAGCCATGATAATGTGTTACCTTCTATATCATGTGGTATTATCTTGTATAGTAACCTTTGATATTGCACCGTTTCAAATGCCTTTTAAAAAATCCTTGCATACCACATCTGCATCCCCTTTATCCACCTTGCTTGCTACTTCTTCATCAAACTCTAATAAATTGTATAAAAATAAATTATAATAAAAATTTTGATAAACACTATTTCCTTTTCACACAAGCAATGTTGATTCTGCCGGATCATATTATGGTCAGGCCACCATTTAAAACTTTTCAATATTCAAGGACTTTGGATAAGTTATGATAAATCAGAGGTCAAAGTGTTATGATAGGTTAGATTGCAAGAGCATTACTTTTAGAAAGGGTTAAAAGTAGTTTAGGTCACTTACTTGTTAGCTGGGCTTCAGAGAACTTCACCAAACAATTAGCTCCATCAGTTTCCTTCCGTAGCTTCAACCAGTCCTTCTCATGGAAGAGGTAAAGTTTGGCATCTACATCAACAGGCACGTTTTGTTGCTTATTTTACAGCTTAGTAAAGCATTTGTACCTAAAGTATGACGACATGTTTAATCTTTAAGAACTCAAATGATCAAATAACCACATAAGCACAGTGAGCTTGGCAACAGTTTTAATTGGCAGCTATAAACAATGTCAATGTAAAGTACAGTGAGTGAATTCAATGTTAGATCAGATACAGAAAGAAAAGTACAGAGGGGAAAAAAGATCAGAAGAGGAGTAAGAAAAGAAAGAAAAGGAGAATTAAAGTTTTTTTAAATAAAAAAAGCCCTTCATAATTAAAACCTGAAGGAATAAGTCTTCACACTTAAACAATTTTTTCATGCCAGACTATTTGCATAGCATTAGTTAATAATGATCACAATTAAAAGATTTCTTAGGCATAAAGTTAATTAGATTTAACTTCCTGTGGAACTGTAACTTATACCCACCACACAAATACAGTACCTTCATCATACAGTACACAATGTATTTCAATGGTGAGCTGGAGAGCAAAATGCTGTTTTTGTAAAGTTAGCAGGTTAGCAGTATAACTTAGACAGCGAGTTTTGAGTTTAACCAGGTACCTGCACCTCACCTTAAGGTGCGTTAACATTTATACATAAATAACCGTGATGTTATCATCCTGCACGGTTATCTTTGGTGCCAAAGTCTAAAATGAATCTAACTAAAAAACAACATCACAGCACAAGAATAGGCCATTTGCCCCACCAAATCTGCACTGACACATGACACCTTTCTAAACTAAAAATCTTTCGCCTCTACGTAGTCTGTATCCCTCAATTCCCTGCCATGCATCATGTACCTGTCAAGATTCCTATTAACCACTATTGTATCTGCTTCTACCACCTCCTCTGACATTCTAATCACTTACCACCCTCTCTGTAAAAACAAACTTGGCTCTTACATTTCCTTTAAACATTCTCCCTTTACCTTAACCCCATGTCCTTAGTAAACGGAATTTCTACCCCAGGAAAAGATTCTGATTATCCATTGAAAAAATTTTTAGTGCATTTTCAGAATGTGGTTCACCACATGTGGTTTTCTTGCCATCTACCACCCAGACAGAAGGCAACGTTCCCCAGTACTCAGCCAGCCTGGTCACTGGTACTGCTATTGAACCATTCAAGCTATAGACTTTGAAGTCCCTTATCCAGATTACCTTTCCTTTCAAATGGTGCTCAACACAGAAGGAATGATTGATTAGTTAAGGGAGGACAGCAGTGGTAATCAGTAGATGGATTTCTTGTAAATATATGAGTCTCAGCATCTTGTCCCCTTCAGTTTTTAACATACCAAGTTTTAAGTTTCATCATACTATAGCAAGTCCTTGCCTTAAGTTCTCACTCAATGTATTTTGACAATGTTGTTTTGCTTTTAAAAGATTTCTTCTTCAGGCTTCCTCACATTCCTCAACCTGCCTTACCTTCCACTTCAGTTCTGCCTCCTGGAGTTACTGCTGCCTGCTCTTGCTCTCTCTACCCTTGTCTTGGTTTTGCCTCCGGCCGTCTGTTCTTAACATTAATCTAAGTTGGTGCCTTTGTTCTGGAAGCCTTTGCCTGGCTGCCATTCTCAACGTGTACTGAAGACTCCATCTAGTGGCACATGTTGGTCAGCACAGGGACTCTACAGTTCGCTGGACGGACTTGCTTCAGCCTGGTTAATCAAAAATACAGGTAAGAGTACTTTCTCAAATTTAAAACAAAAACTAGATTGTATTTACAGCCCATTCCAGAACTGGCTATGCGAAAATGTTCCTCATCATCTTGCAATTGCTTCTTTTGCAGAACAATTTAAAACTGAGCCTTCTGGTTCTCTGTCTGTTATGAGAAGGAACACTTCCTCCTGATTCTGTTAAGACCCCCGAAATGCTATATCAGAGGATGTGATGGAATCAGTGGCTGCCCCAGGAGGGATTGGCTACACTTTCTGGAGCCACAAACTGTGGTTCGTAACTCAGGGGTTTCTCCCTCCTTCTCCCACGAAAAAGTGCAGAGAAAGGTCCGATATCCTGAGCAGCAAGTAAAGAGTGGCGAATGAAGTCCCAGGGTGGGCAACTCACTGCCTCCATGTTGTGACCTCAGATTCACTCCTTTCGAAATATGGGCTGTGTGTGTAGCCTTGGAGAGAAGGATAAATGGAGATTAATGGAAGTTTTCAGAATCAAGGTGGGGGCCTGTCTGGATAGAATGGACATAGAGAAACTGTTTTGGATAATAAAGATATGGAAAATAAGAGAGCATAAATTTAAAGTGATTTACAAAACAAGTAGATGCAATGGGAGGAAAAAAAACTTGTTCCCCTAGTGAGTGGTTCTGGTCTGGCATGCAATGATTAAAAGTGTGGTGGTGGGGTCAATTGAGGCATTCAGGTGAGTATTGCATGATCATTTGAACAGAAACAACATGCAGGGTTAGAGAGAAAAACTATGTGAATAGCACTAAGTCATAACGCACATTCAGAGAGCCATTGCAGACAATATGGACCGAATGGCCTTCTTCCACACCATGTGATTGCATATTGCTTTTTTCTGGGCTGGAAAACATCCGAAGGAACCTAAATCTGACTTCCACATTGGTTTACATTGGAATCAATGATCCATTTAAAGTCATTTCACTTAAGTTGTGATTTTTAGCAGCACAACTATAACTTTAAGGTCTCACTGTATACTTAATAAAATCAGAATTGTTACTTGCCATTGATTACTTTGTCAAAAAACTGAAAGAACTGTGGATGCTGGAAGTCTGTAACAAAAACAGAAATTGCTGGAAAATCTTGGCAGATCTGGCAGCATCTGTGGAGAGAAATGAGTTAACATTTTGGGTTCAGTGATCCTCCTTCAGACTACTTTGTCAACTTTGACTCAAAACCTCACAATCTGGTTACCACTGCAGGACTTGACGAAGACGGTCTACACTACCTTCATAACAAGCTCCAGCATTCTCCAAGAATCACCAAGCTCTAGAATAGGAAATAATTAAGGAGAGTGCAGAGATTCGTTGAGAGACCTGCCAGAAATCAAAGTTATCCCTGAGTCTCAGATGAGTAGGAACCAAAGGCTATAAAGTCAGCTTATAAAGAGAAGCTATATTATGGCTAATATAGCAACTTCTAGTGGGATGCCTCACTAGCCATGAATGTACTCCGTTTGAGGAAGTCGTGGGGCTTCTCCAGGATAAACCTGGAAAAGCCAGAAGTTGAAAAGTGAAGAATATTTAGGCTTATGGAGTTTACTATTGCACTCAAAAAGAGGACATAGTCATCAGACAGAAGGATTGAAAGATTGATCAAGGAGGTAGAATATTTGAAGCAAAAGGTCCAGGGTATAGGTATTTAAAATTTAGTGGTTGGCTGTCTTACACAGAGGATGAAAGCATCCAGGCTAGACATAAGAAGCAAAAGTAGAAAGGGTTAAGAAAAAAAAGACAATGAAACTATGAAAGCAGCGATCATCAATGACAAAGCAGATGCATCTTAGAAAGATGGAGTGGAGACACAGAACAAAAGATAAAATGATGCATCAGAAGAAAATACAACCAGATTGTTTGTGGTCAGAAAACATCCTGATTTGTAAATGAATGAGCATATTTATTCCCAGTCTGTGTGAGACCTCTATGATGATTTTTAAGAGTTTGGATTTCAAAATAGTAGCGTATTGATAAAGGTTACTTTTCCAAACTGTTTTCTTTAAAATAAAATCAAGGTCAGAGTCCTTTTGGAATAAGTTAATTTGGCATTGCTCAGAAAGCAAGTGCCTGAAAACCCCTAAAGTGTGAATGGAAAATTGTTTATACTGTTTATAGTGGCTGATGACAGATAGAATAAACATGGCCGTTAACTTGTTTTCAGTTCGAAATAAATAAGGATGAATTGTAGTTTTTAAAAAACCCTAAGACAATGATTTTAGGGAGGTTTGAAGGAGACTTGACTGGGGTCAGAAGTAGGTAAGTTTTGCTCCTGGAAGAGAGGTTTTTTTGTTTAGAACAGGTCAGAGAAAATACAGGTACTTCACTCGAAAACTTTAATTTATGAAGTTTCCAGACTAGAACGGCTTGACGAGAAATCTGCAGGATACTAGAAACTAATAATGTGTTTTATGGATATTCATGTAAGAGCTCACAGGACAAAAATGGGAGAATTAGTTAAGTATAACTTAAAGGTTTGATATAGAAGGTTACAGAAGAACTTCTGTAATGCATAGTGTCAGGAAACAGGTTGGAACTTTGTTGAAGACCTTCCTAACTGTGCTGTACATTTAGATTTTTAAAATTTCTTTTGTGTAATGTTTCTTGTTAAGAATCTTTGCAGCTTCATGTGACTGTGTTTTAGTGACTGACCACTTAGTTTAAAATCTGAATGAAATTAAATTTTTAAAACTTTCATTAGTCGAGCCAGATTTCATTCTGGGATTCTACTTATCCAATGGTACTATCAGCTGGAATCATTACAAGGCATGTGTATGCTTCACATTTCTGTGCATAAAAGCAAAAACTGTTCAACTCTTTGTGGTTCAGTATTGAATATTTAAAGCTAGAGGAACTAAATAATTTATTCCTATTCTGATGTTCCAGGAGATTGAAAACTGGACAGGAGTTGATGGAAATGAGTAATACTATCTTATAACTTGGATAGAGAAAATAAATTAAAAGTTAGTAATTGAAGTGACATCCTTCCACACTTGCAAAGCTTCCACAAATATTTCTCTTCAATAAAGCTGTTGGTCATTTTCCCTAATTCTACTACTTGTGGGATCTAATCCAATGTATCCCATCAAGCAGCAGCATTTTTTTACATCAAAATATAAATTTTACAATGTTATTGTTAACACAATGTTTTGACATTGTTAGTCCATGAATGATCTGAATGCAAAAATAAAACAAAACAACAGTTGGTACATAGTTGGTACATTTTCTGATGAAGGGTTTAGGCCCGAAACGTCACGTTTTCCTGCTCCTATGATGCTGCTTGACCTGCTGTGTTCATCCAGCCCCATGCTTGTTATCTCGGATTCTCCAGCATCTGCAGTACCTTTTTATCTCTAACAGTTGGTACATAGGTGGGTAAGTACTAAGATTCTGAAAATTTAACACAAAAAAGTTGAGTCTTTCCCAGTTCGAAGAAATTTTCATCTGAGTAGGCCAGTTACATGAAAATAATGCACAAATTTTTAAACTTTACCTCCATTTTCATGGCCCTACTCAAATGGCTAATCTGACCCAAATTCTGATAATCAAAACTAGTTGAATATTTCCTCAGCCTATCAGTGGCAGATTTTATCATAGAATCACTGGCTGAAATCTCGGTTCTAGCTGTGTGGCCACTTTAAAGGTCAGGTTTGAAAATTCCGGAATTATCCCAATTCGATTCTGCGCACTAGTGAAATCCAGTGTCCTGTTTCTCTCTTCACAGATCCTTCACGACTTGTTGAATCCTCCCCTGCATTTTCTCTTTTGTTATATATCAGGCAGTTTCTTCTCTTATTCTATTACTTTTTTAGTACTTGAATTTTCATAACCAGGACCCTTGAGAAAAGCAGGTTGATGGATGGTATCCAATTACATGCCCATAAAGAAAGTAAGAGTAGAAGTAGGCATTCAGCCTGTCAAGGCTGTTCTACCATTTAAGACAATGCTGGCTGATCTCATCTCAATCTCAACCACACTTTCCTGCAGGCTCTCCTTAATGCTTCAATGTGTTACTTATTAAAAATCTGTGAATCTTCACCTTAAATTTACTCAATGTCACCAGCATCCACAACACTCTGGGGTAGTGAATTCCACAGATTCATGACCTTGAGAAGTAAATTTTCCTCATCTTTGTTTTAAACCTGTTACCCTTATCCTACAACTATAACTTCTTGCGTTAGGTTGCACCACATGAGCAAACCTCTTCTCTACGTCTATTCTGTTAAACCACTTTAGCATCTTATATAACTCAATTGTCCTGTTATTCTCCTAAACTCTGGACAGTACAAACTTAAACTGTTCAAACTCTCTTCAGAAGACATATCCCGCATCTCTGGAATCAATCTGGTGAACCTCTTCCTAATAGTTTCCAATGTAATCCCTCCTCAAGAAAGGGGACCAAAATCATATGCAATATTCCAGGTGCAGTCTCACGAATGCCATGTACAGTCGCAGCAACCTTATGCTTGATGACTTTAGTAAAAATTCCTAAAATTCCATTTGTCTTCTTATTGCTGGTTGCACCGGCTTACTAGTTTTGTGTGATTTATGCACAAGGACGCCTAGATCCCTCTGCACTCTGCACTGATGTTTCTGTCCATTTGAGACCATAAGAAATAGGAACAGAAGTAGGCCATTCGGTTCCTCAAGCTTGCTCCACCATTCAATAGGATCATGGATAATCCAACACTCCTCACGTCCACTTTCCTCTATTTCCCATAACCCTTAATTTCAATACTGATCAAAAATCTATTTCAGTCTTAAATATACAGAACATGTGTGATCCCATAGCTCTCTGTGGCAAGGAGTTCAAAAGACTCTCAACTCTCAAAGAAAAAAGTCCCTCCTCATCTCTGTCTTAAATTGACACCCCTTAATTCTGAGGCTATCTACCTATGTCTGGTCCTGGACTCTCTCATGAGGGGAAACATCCTCTCATAATTTACCCTGTCAAGTCCCTTAAGAATCCTATATGTTTAAATGAGATTGCCTCTCATTCTTCTAAGTTCCAATTGAGTTCCCAACATGTTTAGCTTTGCTCATAAGACAATTACTTTGTACCAGGAACCTTGTCTAAACTGCTCCAATTAAATGATAACTTTCCTTAAATAAGGGGACTAAAACTGCTCACAGTACTACACAGATGTGGTCTCACCAGCACTTTGTACACAGGCAGCAAGACTTTCCTCCCTTTACATGCCAACCACCTTGAAATAAAGGCCAACATTCCATCAGCCTTCCTGATCACCTGCTGTGGCTGTGTGCAAACTTCATGTTTGTGCACAAGTATCCCCACCAAATTCCTTTGTGTTTCAGTTTTCTGCAGTTTTCATCCACTTAAATAATTTTGTTCTTATGTTTTGCCTTCCAAAATGAACAACTTGACATTTTCCCATATTGTACTCCATTTGCCAACTTTTGTCCGCTTACTTATCCCATCAATATCTCTCCATAAATTATTTATATACCTTTTTATACCGGTTTTTCCACCCATTTTTATATCTACCTATTTTGGAGAGTAAGTTGCCTTTCTATTCAATCGACTAAAAAATTTCATTTGCCAAATTTTGGCCCAGTCACCTAACCTATGCAGATGCAAATTTCTTATTTCTCCACCGCAATCTACTTGCCTGTCTATTTTAGTGCCATCTGCAAATTTAGCTATAGTACTTTTTACCCCTGCATTTAGGTATTTAAAATAGATTGTAAATAGTTGGGGCCCAAAGACTAAACCCTGCGGCACCCCACTAGTTACATCTTGCCAGGCAGGAAAAGACCCATTTATCCTGTTTCTTTGCTTTCTGTTGGGTAGAAGAGAATAAGTGAGAATAAGTGGGGTGATGTGGAGTGGAGGATGAGATGAGCAGTTTTGGAGTAAGGAACAGTACATGATACAGGAGTTAAAAAGGTACTTCAATGTGAAGCGGGCTCCTGCCATTCTGAATCTTATGAACAACTGTTCTCATAATGAACATCTGAACTTACTTGTAGTCTCCCATCTTTGCTACATGTTTCACCATCTGTCCCATGCAAACCTCTGTGGTGGAAACATTATCTTAACCATCAAATTATACCTTGACTTTTTTTTGTCGCACCTTCCCTTCTTCAAGAATCTGACCTTATTCCAACCCTCTCTCTTCTGCTTCAAATCTTCATCCTCCTAAAACTTTTCCTTCCTCAAGACTTGTCTGGCAACTCCATCTCCTTCTACAATCACCAAGAAAACCTGCTGAAATTTTAAAGTTGCTTCCAAGTTGCCAACTGACTAGCTTTTGACCTTCCATTTGTCATGATACTTAAACAGCTCTGAGACACTTCCACACGACCATATTTAGTGCCCTTATCCCCAGTAAAACTTTTGCACTCCTTTATCCTGGCCCCCAGCATCGTTGCTCCCTCAGGTTCAAAAGGCACAGACATGAGTATAATTGGCACATCACCAGATAAGTTGACCCACTTTTAAAAACATGGTCCACTATTCCAGGATATTCTTCAGGAGATAAAGATAATCCTTGCCTTCCTTTCAATAGTATAGTATATATAATGTAACAATACATTCAACTGAATAACACATCCTAGGTGCTTCAGCAGCATTAAACAAAATTTGACACCCAATCTCGCAAGGAGGTATTAGATCCGATTACCAAATGCTTGAATTGAAGTTGTAGGTTCAATGGTGGCCTTGAAGGAAGAAAGTGAGGTAGAGAGATGTAGGGAGGGAATTCCAGAGATAAGGCCCTAGGAAACTAAAGGCACAGTCACAAATGGTGAAGCAAATATACTCAAGGATGTTTAAGAGGCTAGAGTTAATGAGAACAGAACTTCTTTCACGAGCACTCACAAAACAGGGTTGAACTGGGATAACTAGGTGTAGAGCTGAATGAACACAGCAGGCCAAGCAGCATCAGAGGAGCAGGAAAGCTAACGTTTCAGGTCTAGACCCTTCTTCAGAAATGGGGAAGGGGAAGGGGATTCTGAAATAAATAGGGAGAGAGGGGGAGGCGGATAGAAGATTGATAAAGGAGGAGACAGGTGGAGAGGAGACAGACAAGTCAAAGAGGCGGGGATGAAGCCAGTAAAGGTGAGTGCAGGTGGGGAGTTAGGGAGGGAATAGGTCAGTCCAGGGAGGATGGACAGATCAAGGAGGCAGGATGAGGCTGGTAGGTAGGAGATGGAGGTGGGGCTTGAGGTGGGATGAATGGATAGGTGGGAGGAAGGACAGGTGAGGGAGATGGGGACGAGCTGGGCTGGTTTTGGGATGCGGTCGGGGGAGGGGAGATTTTGAAGCTTGTGAAGTCCACGTTGATACCATTGGGCTGCAGGGTTCCCAAGCGAAATATGAGATGCTGTTCCTGCAACCTTCAGGTGGCATCGTTGTGGCACTGCAGGAGGCCCAGGATGGACAGGTCGTCTGAGGAATGGGAGGGGGAGTTGAAATGGTTCGTGACTGGGAGGTACAGTTGTTTAGTGCGAACCGAGCACAGGTGTTCCACAAAGCGGTCCCCAAGCCTCCACTTTGTTTCCCCGATGTAGAGGAAGCCACATTGGGAACAACAGATACAGTATACCACACTAGCACATGTTCAGGTGAACATCTGTTTGATGTGGATGATCTTCTTGGGCCCTGGGATGGGGGTGAGGGGGGAGGTGTAGGGGCAGGTGTAGCACCTCCTGCAGTTGCAGGAACAAGTGCCGGGGGTGGTGGGGAGTGTGGAGCGGACGAGGGAGTCATGGAGAGAGTGGTCCCTCCGGAAAACAGATAAGGGTGGGGAGGGAAAAATGTCTTTGGTAGTGGGGTCAGATTGCAGATAGCGGAAGTGCCAGAGGATGATGTGTTGGATCCAGAGATTCGTGAGGATGAGGGGGATTCTATTTTGGTTGTTATTGCGGGAAGGGGGTGTGAGGGATGATTTGGGGGAAATGCGAGAGACATGGTTGAGGGCATTTTAGACAACTGTGGAGGGAAAGTTGCGGTCCTTGAAAAGCGGGAACATCTGGGATGTCCGGGAGTGGAATGCCTCATCTCGGGAGCAGATGCGGCGGAGGCAAAGGAATTGGGAATAGGGGATGGCATTTTTGCAGGAAGGTGGGTGAGAGGAGGTGTATTCTAGGTAGCTGTGGGAGTCAGTAGGCTTGAAATGGATATCGGTTTCCATGTGGTTGCCAGAGATGGAAACAGAGAGATCCAGGAAGGAGAGAGAGGTATCGGAGATGATCCAGGTGAACTTAAGGTTGGGGTGGACGGTGTTAGTGAAGTGGATGAACTGTTCGAGCTCCTTGTGGGAGCATGAGGCGGCGCCGATACAGTCATCAATGTAACGGAGGAAGAGGTGGGGGATAGGGCCGGTGTAGATTCGGAAGAGGGATTGTTCCACATATCCTACAAAGAGGCAGGCATAGCTTGGGCCCATGTGGGTACCCATGGCCACCCTCTTTGTCCGTAGGAATTGGGAGGAATTAAAGGAGAAGTTGTTAAGGGTGAGGACGAGTTCAGGGTTGAACTGGCTTTTAATCCATGTTCCTGTGGTTTCTTCAAAGGAGAAGAAACCAAATGCGCTGACAGCGAAAGTTACCTCAGAATAAAATGGGACCTTGATCAGATAAGCCAATGGACCGAGGAGGGGCAGATGGAGTTTATTTTGATAAATGTGAGGTGCTGCATTTTGGTAAGGTAAATCAGGACAGGACTTATAGATTTAACAGTAAAATCCTGGGCAGAGTTGCTGAACAAAGGGACTTTGGAGTGCAGGTTCATGGTTCATTGAAAGTGGAGTTGCAAGTAGACAGGATGATAAAGTAGGCATGTGGTAATCTTGCCTTCAGTGCATTGAATATTAGGAACAAATTACTGCAGATGCTGGAAACTGTACTGAAAACAACAAATGCTGGGTCAGATAGCATCCATGGAGAGACGTTTCAAGTCTAGATGACACTTCATTGGAATGTTTGCTTGCTCTCTCTACATGGATGCTCATTGAGTATAGGAGTTGGAACGTCGTGTTGGGCCACTTTTGGAATACTGCTTTCAATTCTAGTCTCCCTGCTATAGGAAGGATGTTGTGAAACTTGAAAGGATTCAGAAAAGATTCACAAGGATGTTGCCAGGGTTGGAGGATTTGAGCTGTAAGGAGAGGCTGAATAGGCTGGGGCTATTTTCCCTGGGTCTCTAGAGGCTGAAGGGTGACCTTATGGAAATTTATAAAATCATGAGGGGTATGAATAGGTTGAATAGGTAAAGTCTTTTCCCCAGGGTATGAGAGTCCAAAACTAGAGGGTATAGGTTTAATGTGAGAGGGGAAAGATTTAAAAAGGACCTGAGGGGCAACATTTTTCATGCAGAGGGTGGTGCATGTATTGAATTATCTGCCAGAGGAAGTGTTGGAGGAGGGTACAACATTTAAAAGGCACCTAGATGGATACATGAATAGGAAGGGTTTAGAGGGATATGGGGCAAATGTTGGCAAGTGGGACTAGATTAATTTAGGATATCTGGTCGGCATGGACGAGTTGAGCCAAAGGGTCTGTTTCCATGCTGTACAGATCTACGACTTTATGGTCAATTTTCTCCCATCATGTGCATGGGCCTGACATTTCAGGATCTCTCTTCAGACAGCCTCTGAAGTTATATCTGCAGTCAACCTTTGGTTGTATGCCCTTTCTTAAGGAAGATATATGTTGTAATTAAAATGTTCAACATATTCATAGGTTATCTGGGGATATAATCCACAAGAAACAATGCGTTGTGCATGGTAATTGGCTATATTGTTAAGGTCGTCAAGAGTCAGTGCAGTTTCCTGCATCCATTTAGAATTCCTGCAACTCTTTCCTCATATATGATTATATACTTTGATCATAGATTAAACTCCTTAATATCTTAAACTTTTCAACTTTGATTTACGGTATTTTTAGTGTTTAAAAAATATGTCTAAAATTCTCAATTCTAAGAACATTTTTAAAATATAGAATGTAAGATGCATTCAGAAAGAAAATAAGTCAACATTTCTCTGAGTTACATTTGACAACTCAAACTTTCATATTTACCCATGTTATGTTGGAGCTTCAATGGTAGCAGGATAAATATCTGAGGAGCAGGGCCTGAACTGAGGTCAGTCTGTGCAGCAATTGCAGCAGCAACCCAGCAAAGGAGAGTAAACTTGGGAGTGAACAGTGGCAGTTTGGAGCTGAATCTAGAGATGACATCACGACTGAAAAAGTGGCATAGTCTTGATTGCTGAAGAACCAGGTTTGCAGATTAGGTGAGCAATGTTTGGGGGGAGTAAAAGTACTTACTTTTCATTTGTTAGGAATAGAAAGTGGGAATAAGAGACTGGAGTTTGGTGACAAGTGGATAAGCTTGTGTAATCAGTTCCTAGATTACTGTCCATAGTTGATAAGGTTGATTTAGTCAGTAAGGTTCAAAATTGCAGGAGAACTGTGATGTTCCTCTATGTAATGCTCCTCTTACAATATGTGGGAAATAAGTGACACATTCAGTGTTCATGGTGACTGCACATCTATGTAGTTTGTTCAGCTGCAGCTCCTGAGTTGCCACATGGAGTGCCTGGAGCTGTGGAACTATGGAATATCCATAAGGCTAAGAATGTCATGGATAGCACATTTAGTGAGATGGTCACACCACCAGTAAGGGCTATACAGACAGAGAAGAGTTGGGTGACCACCAAGATGAGTAAGCATGGACAGGCAGTGCAGGAGTCCCCTGTGACCAATCTTCCCGAATAGGTATACTGTTTTGGATACTATTGAGGGGATGGCATCGCAGAGTAAAGTTGCAGCAGCCAGATCAGTGGCACCACCACTGGCGCTGTTGTACAGCAGGAAAGGTTGAAGTGTAGTTGAGCTATAGTGATGAAGGGACTCTATAGTCAGGGGCAGATAGATGTTTCTGTGGCCTGAAGCAAGATCCCAGGACAGCTATTGCATCCCTGGTGCCAGGGTTAAGGATGTCTCTGAACAGGCACAGGATATTCTGAAGGGGTAGGGTAAGTAGCCAGAGGTTGAAGTCCATATTGGTAGCAACAACTTTCATAGATCATAGGATCCCTACAGTGTGGAAACAGGCCCTTCGGCCCAACAAATCCACACCATCCCTCAGAGCATCCTACCCAGACCCATCCCTCATAACCCACCTAATCTACACATCCCTGAACACTACAGGCAATTTAGCATGGCAAATCCACCTAGCTTGCACATCTTTGGACTGTGGGAGGAAACTGGAGCACCCAGAGGAAACCCACACAGATACAGGGAGAATGCGCAAACTCCACACAGACAGTCCCCCTAGGGTGAAATCAAACCCGGGTCCCTGGCACTGTGAGGCTGCAGTGCTAAGTTACTGAGTTACCATGCCGCCTCATTTGTCTGGATTAAACTCCATCTGCCATTTCTGTGCCCAAGTCGCCAATCTATCTACATCCTATTGTATACTTACAATCATTGGCAGTATCAGCAACTTCACCAATCTTCGTGTCATCAGCAAACTTGCTTATCAGACCACCCACACTTTCCTCCAGATCATTTATATACACTACAAACAACAAAGAACTTAAAACTGACCCCTGTGGAACACCACTAGTTACCAGTCTCCATTCTGAAAAACATCCTTCCACCACTATCCTCTGTCTTCTATGACCAAGCCAGTTTTCTATCCATCTAGCCAGGCCATCCTAGCTCCCTTGTGATTTTAGTTTTTGTACCAACCTGCCATGTGTGACTTTAACAAAAGCCTTACAAAGACTATATAAACTATATCTACAGCCTTTCCCTCATCAATTATGCTCGTTACCTCTTCAAAAAATTCAATCAGGTTGGTGAGACATGACCTTCCCTGGACAAAACCTTGCTGCCTGTCACTAACTGGTCCATTTTCCTTCAAATGCCATATATCTTGTTCCTCAGTATCTTCTCCAAGAGCTCCCCCACCACAGACATCAAGCTCACCAGACTTTGGTTCCTGGATTATCTCTGCATCCTTTCTTAAACAAGGGAACAACATTTGCGAGTTCCCTATCCTCTGGAACTTCACCTGTGGTCAACAAGGGTGTGAAGATATCTGCCAATGCCCCAGCTACTTCCTCCCTTTCCTCGCTGAGTAACCTGGAATAGGTCCTATCTGGTCCTGGGGACTTGTCTATCTTAATGTAATTTAGGATTCCCAAAACTTCTCTGGAGTATTCACACACTCATCCTGAACCTCAACATTAATCATATCCTTCTCCTTGGTGAAAACCGATACAAAATACTCATTCAGGATCTCCCCCACTTCCTGTGGCTCTACATATAACTTCCTTCCTTCATCCCTGGGTGGGCCTACTCTTTCCCTTGTTAATCTCTTTCTCCTAACATATGCATAAAAAGGTTTGGGATTCTCCTTGACTCTGTTTGCTAAAGACATTTCATGGCCCCTTTTTCACTTCCTAATTGCGCATTTAAGTTTCTTCCTAATTTCGCTGTACTCCTCCAGCGCTTCATCAGTTTGTAGCTACCTAGACTTGTCGTACGCTTCCCTTTTTCTTTTGACTAATCTTACAATTTCCCTTGTCATCCATGGTTCCTGAATCCTGCCATTCCTATCCTTTAGTTTTGCAGGGACATGTATGTCCTACACTTTAGTCAATTGGTCTTTAAAAGCCTCCCACATGCCAGACGTAGATTTGCCCTCAAATAACTGCTTTCAATCCACATTCTCCAGTTCCTGTGTAACCGACCACATTAACCCAGGAGATAAGTCAAGTTTTCCTGCTCCTATGATGCTGCTTGGCCTGCTGTGTTCATCCAGCCCTACACCTTGTTATCTCCTGGGTTAATGTGGTTGGTTTATAATAGCCGTAAAGCAGCGGAGAGGATGTGCGAGGTTGGAGCAGAAACGCCCTGAGAGCGTTTGAAAGGCGGCTTCTGATGACCGGGCTTCATGTAGGTATTGGAGGAGGGACTCCGAAGATACCAGCTCAGAGCGGGAACTGGTAGACTGTGGCAATGCATAGATCATATGGGGAGGCGGGGAAGAGATATAAGTTGAAGTGTTGCTTATTGATAGTATCTAACACTCTTCAGATCACAGGCACCGTGTGTGGATAATAGTTACAGTTGTGATGATATAAACAGATATATAAACACCCATATCACAGACCCCTTTGAACCTCTGCAGAAACAACACTGAAGTTCGGATTTTACACCATTTGCAGATGTAACAGAACCCTGCAGATTATCTGCAGAATTGTCTTTTTTATCAAACTGGTGGTTTGTGGGCATGGCTGACTGACCAGTGTTAATTGACCTTAGTTGCCCTGGAGAAAGTGGTGGTGAACTATCCTTTTGAACTGCTGCAGTCCACGTGTGGTAGGTTGAACCACAATGTCCCTATGGAGGACATTGAAGAACTAAGGATATCTTTCCAAGTCAGGGTGGTTAATGACTTGGAGGAGAGCTTGCATGTGCTGGTGTTCCATGTATCTGCTACCCTTGATCTTCTAGATAGAAGTGGATCTGGAAGATGCTGTCTCAGGATCTTTGGTGAATTTCTGTAGTGCATGTTGTACATAGTACACGATGGTGCTACTGAGCATCAGTGGTGGAGGGAGTTGACATTTGTGCATGTGGTACCAGTCAAGCAGGCTGATTTTTTTTTTCCTGGATGGTGATGTTGTTGGATTATTAAGGTTGACAAGATTTGGGAACCCCGGATGGCGAGATTTTGAAAGTTTAGTAAAAAGAAAAGTGGAAGCATATGTAAGATTTAGGAATCTGAAATCAGACAAGGCCCTTGAGAATATAAAGGAAGCAGGAAAGAACTTAAAGAAGGAATTAGGAGGGCTAAAAGAGACCATAAAATGTCTTTGGCATGTAGGATTAAGGAGATTCCAAATGCATTTTATATGTATATTAGGATCAAGAGGGTAGCTGAGGAAAAGGTAGGTCTACTCGAAGACTCAGGAAGGAATTTATGCATGGAGCCAGAGAAAGTAGATAAGGTCCTTAATGACTCCTTCACATCGGTATTCACCAAGGAAAAGGAAATGGATGAGAGTAAGATGAGAGAGGTGTATGTTGATATTCTAGGGCATGTTGATAATCAAGAGGAGGACGGGTTTGGGTGGTAGATAAGTCCATAGACCTTGATGGGATCTTTCATGGGATACTGAGGGAGGTAGGGAAGAAGGTTGCTGGAGCTTCGACAGAGATACCCTCTTTAGCCACACTGAGATCCCAGAAGACTGGAGAATAGCTAATGCTGCTCCTTTGTTTAAGAAGGGCAACAGGGATAATCAAGGGAACTATAGGCCTAATGTGCCTTACATCAGTGATAGGGAAATTATTGGAGAAGATTCTTAGGTACAGGATTTACTCACATCTGGAGAAGAATGTACTTATTAGGGATAGTCAGCATGACTTTGTGAAGGGGAGCTCTTGTCTTACAAATCTGATTGAGTTTTTAAGGAAGTGACGAAGATGATTGAGGGTAGGGAAGTGGATTTTGTCTACATGGATTTTACTCAAGTATTTGACAAGGTCCTTCAAGATAGGCAGGTCTAGAAGATTAAGTTACATGGGATCCATGGTGCATTTGTAAATTGGGTACAAAATTGGCTTGGTTTTAGAAGGTGGAGGGTAGTTGTGAAGGGGCATCTTTCTGACCAATAGTCTATGGCCGGTGATGTTCTGCAAGAATCAGTGCTCGGATCTCTGTTCCTTGTAATATATGTAAGTGATGTGCCTTCACACTCTCTCCCCTCAACAGCAATAAGGATAGAGTCCCCTTAGTCCTCATGTACCGCCCCATCAACCTCCGGATCCAAAGCATCATCTGCTGACATTTGCACCACCTACAATCAGATCAGAAAGATATTTCCCTCCTCACCCCTGTCTGCTCTCCACAGGGAATGTTCATTCCGTGCTCCCTCATCAGCTCTACATTCCCCACAAATTTCTCCACCATGCCTGGTACCTTTCCCTACAACTGCAAGAGGTGCAACACGTGCCTCTGCACCTCCCCTTTCACCTCTGTCCAAGGCCTCAAACAATCCTTCCAGATCCAGCAGAGATTCACCTGCACTTCATCCAGCCTTGTCTGTTGCATCCGTTGCTCCCGCTGTGGTCCCCTCTATATTGAGAAGACCAAACGCAGACTGGGATTCGTAGAGCATCTGCATTCTGCATGCATCAACCAACCCAAACCTTCCGATTGCCATCCGTTTTAATTTGCCCCTCCCATTCCCCGACAACTTGTCCATCCTTGGTCTCCTCCACTGTCAGAGTGAAGCCAAATGCAAACTAGAGGAACACCAGCTGATTTTTTTTTTGCCTTGGAAGCTTACAGCCTAATGGCCTTAACATTGACCTCACAAGCTTCAAAATCCCTCCACCCCGACCCTAACCCTTGTCCAGCCCTCCCTCTCTTGATCTGAACTAACCTGTCTATCTTCCAACTCACCTCTCTACTCCACCCTTCCCATGGACCAATCACAATAACTCCTTATCTGTATCCACCTATCACCATCTCTCCTACCCTTTCCCCAACCCTAACCCCATCCCTCTATTTCTGGGCTTCCCTCCCCCTCCCCAGTCCTGATGAAGGGTTTCAGCCTGAAACGTTGACTTCCCTGCTCCTCTGCTGTCTGACTGCTGTGCTCTTCCAGCCTCACACCTGCAGACTCCGAGCTAGCAAGTGTTGGTGTCACATACAATACACGTGTAAATAAGGAGTGACTTGGTGACAGGATACCGGCCTTTGTGGAGTTATTTCAGCCCCATAACGACTTCCATCCCGAAGGACAAGGGCAGCAGGTGGATGGGAACACCTGCACTCATGTGAGTAAATAAAAAAAAATCCATGTGGTAGATGTGGATAGTTTTCCATTCTGTCTCTGAAGAGGCTTCCAACAAATTGTGTCATAGGGATTAGATTGTCTTGTGTAGAGGCCCTACTTAATTTGTATTTTATAGAACTTTTTGCAAAGGTTATTTAGTTCTTACTAAGTAAGTAATTGAATGTGCTTTTTTCTTTGGAGTGCCTCAGGTGAGTCTTCAGGAGAGATATCCAGATTGTTTGATGGTAAACTTGGGCAAGGTGAGTCAGCTAAAATACTGAAATTCTAATAAATAAATTTGGTAGACTGGAAGTTATCATGATTTAATTTAGAAATATTTGAAGTGGCCCATGACATCCAGTTGTTCTCCCTCCCACTTCAGAATGCCCTGCACCTACTCTGACTTCCTTGACCCTGGTGCCCAGGAGACTATGCCATCCTGAAGTTATGTTTGAGTTCGAAGAAATGTCTATCTGATCCCTTTATAAAAGAATCCGCTATCATTATCAGTGGGTGGCATAATGGCTTAGTGAGTGGGTGGCACAGCAGTTCAGTTGTTAGCACTGCTGCCTCACAGTGCCTGGGACCCAGTTCGATTCCACCCTTGGGCAAATGTCAGTGTGGAGTTTGCACGTTCTCCCTGTGTCTGCATGAGGTTCCTTTGGGTGCTCTGGTTTCCTCCTACAGTCTAAAGATGTGCTGCTTAAGTGGATTGGTCATGTTAAATTGCCCACTGTATTCAGGGATGATTTCATGATTTTGATGGGTAGCATTGGAAGATTGCATGGCTTTCATTTAGTTTTGACATTCGTGACTGGCAGCAGGTTTCAAGGAGAAGCTTGATTCATCAGGAAGCAGCAAGCAAAATGAAACTGATGCATGGGAGATGTGTCCCTTTCCACTCTAACCTCTACCTATCTTTACAATAATGATGTTTCTTGTCATTATAGGCTCTGAGAAACGGGTGCCACAATGAACTTGTTTTCTCAGACTCTTGTAAACCCTTTCTCAGTGTAAACGTATTAAGTTAACGTGTTCAAATGGCCTCCAGCTAGCTAGAATCATTCTTATTGCTCTGCAGCACAATCTCTTACAGTGCGTCCACGATATAGGCAAGTTAAATCTGCGAATATGCACCTTACCTTCCTAAGAATCCTTTCTCTTCTGGTATTCTGAAGCTAATTTAGTGTCAGTCTTTCATTTATCAGATAAATTTTCACTACACTTGGAGATAAATGCAATCACCCAGGTCAACAGCATTCAAGATCAAAATCTTCTGAAATCTATGTGTGTGCAATTATTCAGCATCGATGTTATTGGCATTTAGTGGCATTAGCATTAGGAACATAGGAACAGGAATATTCCGTTCAGCCCGCTTGAGCTTTTTCTGCCGTTCAGTGAGATCATGGCTGATATGTGGCCTAACTCAACATCCTTGCCTTTGGCCCATATCCCTTAATACTTTGTTTATCAAAAAATTATCTATTTCAGATTTTAAAACTAACAACTGACTTAGCATTAACTGTCGTTTGTGGAAGAGAGTTCCAAATCTGTACGTCCCTTTGTGTGTAGAAATTCATTCTAGCATCTCTCCTGAATGGTTTAATTTTTAGACTGCTCCCCCGGATCTAGAATCTCCAACCAATGAAAGTTGTTTATCTTTATCTACCCTATTTTATTCCTGTAAATATTGTAAAGATCAGATTACCCCTAAGCTTCTAAATTCTAGAGAAAACAGGCCTACTTGTATAATCTCTTGTCCTCACAAAATTAACATTTTTGAGAAAGTGGCAAAGATGATTGAGGGTAAAGCAGTGGATATTGTCTACATGGACTTAACTAAAGCATTTGACAAAGACCCCCTTGGGTGGAATGGTGGCTCAGTTGTTAGTACTGCTGCCTCACAGCGCCAGGGACCTAGATTCAATACCAATGTTTTATAAAGTTGTAACACAAACTTCAAGGGGCGGCACGGTGGCACAGTGGTTAGCAGTGCTGCCTCATAGTGTCAGGGGCCCAGGTTTGATTCCACCTTCGGGTGACTGCCTGTGTGGAGTTTGCACGTTCTCCCCATGTTTGCGTGGGTTTCCACTGAGTGCTCCGGTTTCCTCCCACAGTCCAAAGAGGTGCAGGGTAGGTGGATTGGCTATGTTAAATTGCCCATAGTGTTCAGGGATGTGTAGATTAGGTGGGTCACAGGGAAAAGATAGGGGGATGGGTCTGGGTGGGATGCTCTGAGGATTGGTTTGAATTCGTTGGGCCAAAGGTCCTGTTTCCACACTAGGGATTCTGTGATTCTTTGTTCCCATATTCTACGCCCTAGCTAATGAAGGCAAGCATCTTGAGTACCTGTGTTGACATCTTCAAGGGTGTAGGACTTGTGCACCAAGGTCCCTTTGTTCCTCAGCACTCCCTTGGGATTTACCATCCTTTATGTAAAACCTTTCTTTATTCGAGCTCACACTTAACAATATCAGACTGTAGTCTGAGACCATCCTCCTCACTATCAACAACATTCACAAATTTTGTGTCATCTGCAAGCTTATTAATTATACCTTCTACTTTCACATCCAAGTTATAGAGTCATAGAGTTGTACAGCACGGAAACAGACACTTCAGTCTAACCTGTCCACGCGGACCAGATATCTTAAATTAATCTAATCCCAATTGCTGGCATTTGACCATATCCCTCTAAATCCTTCCTATTCATGGACCAATCCAGATGTCTTTTAATTGTTGTAATTGTACCAGCCTCCACCACTTCCTCTGGCAGCTCATTCTATACATGCATCATCCTCTGTGTGAAAATGTCCCTTAGGCCCCTTTTAAATCTTTCACCTTTCACCTCAAATCTATGCCTTCTAGTTTTGGGTTCCCTTACTCTGGGAAAAAGATCTTGGCTGTTCACCCTATCCATGCACCTCATGATTTTATAAACCTCTGTAAGGTCACCCCTCAAACTCCAACTCTCCAGTGAAAATAACCCCAGCCAATTTGGCCTCTCCCTATAGCTCAAACCCTCCAACCTCAGTAACGCCCTTGTAAACTTTTTCTGCACCGTTTCAAGTTTAGCAACATCTTTCCTATAGCAGGGAGACCCAAAGTGGACTCAGTATTCCAAAAAATGGCCTAACCAATGTCCTGTACAGCCACAACATGACATCCCAACTCCTTTATTCAATGCACTGACCAATAAAGGCAAGTGTACTAAATGCCTTCTTCACTACCCTGTCTATCTATGATTCAATCTTCAAGGAACTATGAACCTGCATCGCAAAGTCTCTTTGTTCAGCAACACTCAAAGACCTTGAAGAGGGCAGCAGAGTGGTGGCGCTGATTGGCTGACATGGGGAAGATCTGCATCAATGCAGTCACTGCTTCCAGAAGGTGACTTGTGGAGGGGCTGTTGTCAAGTGACACTTCTCAGTGTTTCCCTCCTTACCTCCTCCTCAACCATAGCTCAACATGTGGCTAAACAGATGGTGTAGGAGGGAAGGTTTCAGATATCTGGGCCATTGGAATCTCTTCCAGGTCAGGTGGGATTTGAACAAGAAGGACGGATTGCATTTAAACTGGAGGGGCACAAAAATTCTGACTTGGACGTTTGCTGGTGTCACTTGGGAGGATTTAAACTAGCTTGGCAGGGAGGTGGGAACCAATGCAAAGGTGAATGGACTGAAAGGGAACTAAAGAATAGGGCCCATAAGACTCAGAAAGAGCAGGCAGGGTGTGGTTTCTGATCAAGGAGAATCTGGTGGACTGAAGTGCATCTCTTTCAATGTGAGAAGTGTAACAGGTAAGGCAGATGAATTTAAAGCTTGGATTAGTACTTGGAACTACGATGTTGTTGCTATTACAGAGACTTGGTTAAGGGAGCAACAGGATTGGCAGATTAACGTTCCAGGATACAGATGTTTCAGGCAGGATAGAGGGGGATATGAAAGGGGTGGGGGAGTTGCCCTATTTGTTAAGGAGATATCATATTGCAGGAAAAAACCTTGGATGGCTCATATAGCGAGGCAACTCACTCAGTGCAGACCCAGAGTTCTCAATTGCTGCTCATATGTCAAACTCTTCACCCTAACATCATTCTTGTAACCACTCTGGACCCCTTCCAAGCAGTCTGACCACAGCCTTATACAGCCTCAACAGGGTATGCCTGCTCTTGTATTCCAGCCTTCTCAAAATGAATACCAACATTGCATTTGCCTTCCTAACTGACAACTGAAACTCCATGTTAACCTTAAGAGAATCCTGAACCAGGACTCCTAAGTCCCTTTGTGCTACAGATTTCCAAAACCTTTCCCCAATTTGAAAATAGCCAGTGCCTTTATTCTTCCTATCAAAGTGCTTAATTTCAGACTTTGTATTCCATGTGCCACTTCTTTTGCCTACTTTTCTAGCCTATTCAAGTCCATCTGCAGCCTCCTTGCCTCCTCAACAGTTACCAATCCCTCCATCTATCTTTGTGTCAACTGTAAACTTAGGAAAAACGACCTTATCTCCTTCTTCCGGATTGTTAATGTATGACATGAATAGCTGTGTGCCAACACTGACCCCTGTGGAACAGCACCAGTCACTGGCTGCCGTCCTTAAAAAGGCACCTTAATTCTCACTGTCTGCCTGTCAGCCATCAGCCAATCCTCTGTCTATGCTTGCCCCTAACACCATGGGCTGTTATTTATCAGCTCCTATGCAGCACCTTATTAAAGGGCTTCTGGAAATACAAATAGATCAGGTCCACTGGCTCTCCTTTGTCTAACTTGCTGATTACCTCCTCAAAGAGTTCTAACGGATTTAGCAAGCATGACCTCCCCTTGATGAAGCTGTGCTTGCTCAGCCCTGTTTTACCATGTACTTCCAAGAATGCCACAATCTCATTGTTAATAATGATCTTTAAAATCTTACTAGCGACTAAGGTCAGGCAAAGCAGCCGATAATTTACCGTCTGATGCCTCCCTCCCTTGTCAAATGGGGTGTTACACTAGTCATTTTCCAGTCGTCTGGGATACCCTAGCGCCACCCCCACCCCACCGACTCTAGTGATTTCTGAAAGATCACCACCAATGCCTTTACAATCTCCTCAGCTATCTCCTTCAGAACTCTGAGGTGTAATGCATCTGTTCTGAGTAATTTATGCACCTGCAGACCTTTCTGCTTCCCTAGCACATTCTGCTTAGCGATGCCAACTCCCCCTTGAGCAGTTGTCAGGAACTGTGCTGAAATGAAATCAAATAAGTTCGAAAACTATTTGACAACTTGACTATTTTTTAAAAAACCTCCCATTCTTGAAACAAAAACAGAAATTGCTGAAAAATTTCAGCAGCTCTGGCAGCATCTGTGGAGAGAAATCAGAGTTAATGTTTTGGGTCCAGTGACCCTCCTTCAGAATGGTGGTAGGTAGGTAAAGCATGGTTTTTATACAAATAATGGAGGGCGGAGAGTAAACGATATGAAGAGATAGAGCCCAAAGAGAGAAGAAAACAGTCAGACAGACAAAGGAGTGGTTAAAAGTCAGTCTGGGAGATTGAATAGCTGCTAGGTAATCAGGGCATGGAATGCCTTGCCTGCAGCAGTTGTAGACTCGTCAACTTTAAGGGCGTTTAAATAGTTGTTGGATAAACATATGGATGATAATGGAATAGTGTAGGTTAGATGGGCTTCAGGTTGGTTTCACAGGTCGGCGCAACATCAAGGGCCGAAGGGACTGGACTGCGCTGTAATGTTCTATGTTCTATGTTCTAATGGGGGCTATTAGTGTCTGATGTTGGGAAGTGTGTGGTAGCAGTCCATGTGATGATGAGACCTGGTGTGTGGGGGTGGGAGAAAGCATTGGGAAATGTACTCGAGCCCCAAATTGTTGAACTCGATACTAAGTCTGCAATTTTTGAATATGTAGGTGTTCCCCAAATGTGGTTACCTAGTCTGCACTTTGTATCCCCAGTGTGGAGAAAACTACAAAAAAGACCCTGAGCTTCCAGTTACCTGCTACTTCAACACACCACCATGTTGTCTGGCCAACATTTCTGTTGCAGGCTTGCTGCAGTGCTCCAGCAAAGCTCAGCAAAAGCTGGAAGAACAGCACCTCATTTTCCGCTTGGGAACCCTGCAGCTTTTTGGATGTATTGAGTTCAATAGTTTTAGGGCTTCAGCATCTTTTCCCACTCTATCGTTTAATCCACTGCCCCCACCCCATCTTCTTTATAAAAATTATCCTTTTCCTAGCTACCAGCAGTTCTGAAGAAGGGTCACTTGACCCGAATCATTAACTCTGGTTTCTCTCCACAGATGCTGCTAAACTTGTTGAAATCTTCCAGTAATTTCTGTGTTTGTTTCAGATTTCCAGCATCTGTAGTTCAATTTTTTGCCCATTCTTGAAATCTTATTCAAACCTTTTCTTCAAGTCTTTAGTGGTTCATCTGTTTTTAAAAACAAACTTTCATTCAGGTCTTGCACCAAATAATCAAAGATATCTGGTTATTTATAGGCCGTTTAAGCTGTCAACCAAACTGTGACCTTGGTCTCTTTCTGCTGAGATAATCTTAGGCTTTGGGAAATTAGCCAAGCATTCGTCATAAATGAATTATCAGCAAACAACTGCTGACATTTAACGAAAGCTATTAAAATTGTTTTTAAAATTTAAATAAGTTCACACCATGACAATCTTCATTCAACCTTCATCAGTGTTTACCTTTCTAAATTGTAACTCCCACACTGCAGGTAAAGGCTTTTGCAACAGCTAAACACTGCACAGCAACACTGTGTTCAAACAGTGCTACTGAGTTCAGGTTTCCCACGTGTGATTCACTCCCCTCTACCTTTCACCTGCCAGCAAAAATGGAATCTGTTGAAAATGAGGGTGGGGCTTCTGCAAATATTGAAGCTGGAGATGGTGATGGGTAGATGAAAATTGACAGGGAGGAATTACTGAACTGCCATTTTAAAAAGTCTTTCCTCATAATTTGAACGTGCAAGACTAGAGTTCGGTTTCATACCTCATCTTATGAGTTCCTCCCAGAGCTTCAGTCTCTTGCTTGACAATCAGAACCAGAACCAGATGCAGGATTTGAGTTTGGTCTGAGCAGAGTGCTGTAAAGATTGAGAACAACTTCCTTTGATTTGTACTCATGTTTTGGATAACATTATTTTAAAAAGTCTGGCTGGCATTTTATTTTTGGTGCTAAGACCTCATCAGTCACTTTTGTGATTATGTGTTTTTTTTTTAAATCCTAGCATTGTTTTAAACTTGTTGCATGAATCTCAATTCCATGCTGCTAGACAAAATTAAATTTTAATATTTGTTTTTCAGAAAGTAATTTTGGTGTTCTTTAGAATTCACAAATGTGAATATCTATGGTACAGAAGTCCTAGTGAAAGCTGCTTATCAGGCTAATGTTGAGAAATTCATTCATGTTAGTACTGATGAGGTCTACTAGGGAAGTATTAAGGAGGTAACTTAAAGTAATAATTTAATATCATTTCATGGGCAATTCATGGCGAATGTATGTGATAGCCATTTATTTATGACCCAGACAGAGACCATTCAGCTCATTGTAATCCATGCTAACGCTGCTTAGGGCAAGCCAGTCATGCCCATCCTTGTTTTTTATTTCCTTTTTTTATATCCAGAAATGCTTTTACACACAACTGAACAACATTTTTATTAATTACCAAATCATCTGTGGTACTTTATTTTTCTATTAACCACCTTTAAGTCACCCATGTTTTCCAATTGATTAATTTATGTGCAGAGCCCATTAAGGGCAATGCAGACCATCAAAGATGAGGGAGAGGTGGGAAAAGGGCAAGGGGGCTGAATCAAAATTGAGTTGGAAGGGACGCCCATTCCTAGTAGCCCTGCAAGTTTATTTTTTCCTGATGTTCACCATTTTATTAAAAAAGAAAATGCCATTGAAAAATCTCTACTGTCATTACGCTTGCGAACAGAGAGTTCCAGGCCATTACCACTTACTGAGCGAAAAGTTCTTCCTCACCTCTCCCTGACATCTCTTTACCAAATGAAACGCCTTGTCTATCTTATCCAAATCAGTTGTTATTTTGTAACTACACCTCAATTTCCTTTACTTCAAGAAGAACAACAGCAGATTCTTCAGCCAATATTGTTACTAAAATTTCCCATTGACGGCACCATTCAGGTAGTTACCTCAAACCTCTCCGAGTTCTTGTTTTCTTTTGCCCCTCATTATTGCTTCTAAAACATTATCCAGACATTAATGTTAAATTGAATGACTTACAGTTACTGTTTTCTTAAATAAGGATGTGACTCCACAATCCACTGGCATCCCATACTATCCCCCACCCCATCGATGTGGGCCTTCAGGACCAGATGACTTATCCATTCTGAGCACTGTCAGTTTGTTGAGTAATTCTTCCCTGTCAATTTTCATCTACCCATCACCTCCAGAATCTCCACTTCTACCAATAATTCAATACTTTGATAGCTTTCTCTTCACAAGCAAACAGACTACTCATTACATATTCTAGTTTTACCCTGTGCTTTTGCCGTCTGTCACGACACCAGCCTTACTACCCACTTATTATATACATGATTAAGAGGTTTTTTGTTCCCTTTTATGTTAACTTCCGTCATTTTCTGATATTTCGTCATCGCCAGTCTTATTTTCTTCTCCTCTTCCACTGTTAACATCATAAGACCATCAGAAATAGGAGTGTAAGAAAGCCATAAACCCCTTTCAGCCAGCTCCATCATTCAACAGGATCGTGACTGATTTGGCATTCCTTAAGCCCACTTTCCTGCTTTTTCCCTGTAACTCGTGATTCCCCTACTGATCAAAAATCTATTTATCTCAGCCTTAAACATATGCAAGGATTCTGCCCCCACACCTCTGTGTGGCAGCAGCAATTCTTCCTCGTCTCTTTGTTAAATTGGCACTGCTTTACTCTGAGACCATGCCCTCTGGTCCCAGATTCTCCCATGAGAGGAAACATCCTCTCAGCATTTACCCTGTCAAGTCCCTTAAGAATTCCCTATGTTTCAATGAAATAATCCTTCTAAATTCCAATAAATAGACTCGCAACCTGTTCATCTTTTGCTCATAAGACACTTCTCCCATATCAGGATCACCCTATTGAACCTTCTTTGAACTGTCTCCAACAAAATAATATCTTTCCTTAAGTAAAGGGACCAAACTACTCTTAGTACTCCAGATATGGGCTGACCAGACCTTGTACAGTTGCAGCAAGACTTAGCTACTCTTTACTCCAACCTCCTTGAAGTAAGGGCCAAGATTCCATTATTCTTCCTGATTACCTGCTGCACCTGTGCGTTAGCTGTCTGTGTTTCATGCACAAGTACCCCCGAGCTCCTTTTTGTTGCAGCTTTCTGCAGTTTTTCTCCATTTAATTAATACTTTGTTCTTTTGTTTGTTATTGCATGGAGATAATCAGCTAAATCAAATCTGCTTCCCCAACCCTGCATACACATCGTAAAAGTAAAACATTCAATGACCTTTAAAATTGACTCCAATGGTTCCTAACCAAATTTTGTGAATAACCAATAGCAAACATCTTGATTATAGCTTAAACAAAAAGAATTATGATTTAAACTCTATGTTCTTTTCTTCTCGCCACCCCCCCCCATTAACATAAAGACAGACAGACACAATTAAATGATAAATCAAAAGAAAAATAAATAAATGAGATGCAACTAGCCAGTTCACTTAAGTTGTTTCCAAGATCTGACCAGCTCATGGGATGGTATCTTGTTTGATTTCCGATGACACTAATGTATGCAGATAGCTACCAACAGTCCGTGAGGAATGATAATTTAATTCTTGTAACTGAGGTTCTATTCTATGAACTTTTAATAAATTAATATTGATAGGACAACCAGACAGCAATTAAATTTCCATCCTGTAGCTCTCGCAGGCACAATCCTTTAGACTCAAACATAGTCCAAAAACCCATTTTAAACTCTGGCCTCTTTCTGTTTCTTTTTCATTGTCTTTTTTAGACTAATTGGCACCATAAATTCCTATTAGGACCTTGCTAAGTTTCAAACTTCTGCCATCTGTTTGTGCATAGGAAATAATAACAGGAGTAGGCCATTCAGCTCCCTCAAGCCTGTTCCACCATTCAGATCATTGCTGATCTGTGGCCTAACTCCATATACCTACTTTTGGCCCATATACCTTTAGTACATTTGCTTAACAAAAACTTGTCCATCTCAGATTTAAAATTACCAACTGATCTAGCATGAATTGCTGGTTATGGAAGAGAGTTCGAAACCTTTCCCACCCTTGTGTAGAAGCTCTTCCTAATATCTCTTCTGAATGGTCTGGCTGTAATTTTTAGACCGTTTCCCTGGTCCTAGAATCTCCAACTAGTGAAAATAGTTTGTCTTTTTATTCAGAGTTTTCCTGTTAATATCTTGAAGATTTTCTTCAGATCTAAATTCAAGAGAAAACAGGCCTAATTTGTATAATCTATCCTCATAAAAATTAAATCCTGAAGTCTTGGTAGCTCTCTTCTAAGCCTGCGTTGGATTCCCTTCAAGGCCAATGTTTTTTTCCTAATGAGTGGTGGCGAAGCCTGCTCACAGTACTCCAAGTTGGGTCTAGACAAGGTTTTGTATAGCTGCAGTATGACTTCTGCATCCTTATATTCAACCCTCTAGATATAAATGCCAGCATTCCATTAGCTTTCTTAGTTATTTTCTACACCTGTTCATGGTATTTTAAAGATCTATGAACCTGAACCCCCAAATCTCTTTGGACATCCACTGTGTTTAACTTTATATAATCTAGAAAGTACTCTGATCTATCCCCCTTCAGTCCAAAATGGATAACCTCACAATTGATTACATTGAAATCCATCTGCCATATTTTAGCCCATTGAGCTTATCAATACCCCTTTCTAATTTTATGCTGTTATCTACAATGTCAGCCAACTTTGAGTCATTTGCAAATTTGGATACAGAGCTTTCTATGTCATTATAGAATCTCTACAGTGTGGAAACAGGCCCTTTAGCCCAACAAGTCCGCACCAACCCTCAGAGCATGCCACCCAGACCCATCCCCCTATAACCCACCTAATTTACACATTATATGAATAATTGAAGCCCAAACACAGATCTTTGTGGGACACCACTGGTCCCATCCTGCCAATTTCACTACTCTTGCATGCCATGCAACCAATTTCACAGACACGTCAGTAATTTGTCTTCAATTCCATGGGCTATGCTCGAGCTAACAGATTCTTATGCAGGACTTGATCAGTTCTGAAGAAGGGTCACTGAACCTGAAATGTTGACTCTGCTTTCTCTTCCATTGTTGCTCTTATACCCATTTAGCCTCTCCAGCAATTTCTGTTTCTGCTTTTTTATTCAGCAGTGAACCACAGAACAAAACAGCACAGGTACAGGCCCTTTGACCCACCATGTCCGAGCTGACTGTGTTGCCATTCTAAAGTAATTCCACCTGCCTGCACACGACCCATATCCGTGTATTCCCTGCCTGTTCATATGTCTGTCTAAATGCCTCTTAAACATTGTTGTCGTATCTGCTTCTACCACCTCTCTTGGCAGCATGTCATAGGCACCTATCATCCTCTGCATCGTTTAAAAAAAAACCTCTCACACCTCCTTCAAACATTTCCCCTCTTGCCTTAAACCAAGCCCCCTAGTATTTGACATTTACATCCTGGGAAGAAGACTCTGCCTGTGCACCCTATCTGTGCCTCTCATAAGTTTATATACTTCTGTCAGGTCGCCCCTTTAGCCTTGGACACTCTAGTGATACATACCAAGTTTATCCAATCCCTCCTTACAGCTAGTACATTCCAATCCAGGCAACATCCTTTTGCTTCCTCTCCAAAGCGTCACATTCTTCCTATAGCATAGTGACCAGAACTGTATAAACTATTCTAAATGTTGCCTAACTAGTTTTATACACCTACAACATGACTTCCTAAATTTTACACTTAGCACCTCCAACTGATGAAGGCAAACATAACGTAACTCCTTCTTTACTACCTTATATAC
>JAHRHZ010000176.1:1073834-1102004 GCA_024137785.1 Ginglymostoma cirratum
CCACCTCCTTAATGACGACTTGCCCAAGAATATCAATGTACCACTCCCTAACCCTAACATCATCCATTACCTTCTCCTTAGTGAAAACTGATGCAAAGTAGTCATCAAGGAGCTAACCCACTTTCACTGGCTGTATGTCCTAAATATCTTCCTTTATCCTTAAGTGGACCTGCCCTTCCTTGAGCTACTCTCTTGTCCTTAATACACCAATAGAATGCCTAAAGATTCTCCTTAATGCTACTCGCCAAGGAGATTTCATGTCTCTTATAGACCTCCTAATTTCTTGAATAGGTTCTTTCCTGCTCCTTTAAATTCATCGAGAGCTATGTCTCATTTAAGTTTCATATGTTCTTTGTGTTTTATTTGTAGTCGTTCACCTGTCCACTATCTGAGTCACCTTTCCAAAGCATTCATTGAGGTTTGACATGCATGACCTACTTGTCATGAATCCATGCTAAATTTTCCTGAATAACTGAAAATTTTCAAGGTGTTCCGATACCCTATCTTTGAATTTGGGCTCCAACAATTTGCCTAACACAGCTGTTAAGGCTAAGGTTTTCCTCTTCCACCCTTTTTAAAAATATTCTGATCCAGACAGACATAGAAACATGGAAAGTAGGTGCAGGTGTAGGCCATTCAGCCCTTTGCGCTTACAGCATCATTCAGTATGACCATGGCTGATCATGCACTTTCCATCTCCCACTCAACTTTTTTCTCCATACCCCTTGATCCCTTTAGCTGCTTAGGCCACATCAAGCTCCCTCTTGAACATATCTAACAAACTGGCCCCAACAGCTTTCTGTGGTGGGGGTTCCACAGGTTCTCAACTCTGAGTGAAGAAATTCTTCCTCCTCTCAGTCCTGATGGCTTACCTCTTATTGTTAGACTGTGACCCCTAGTTCTGAATCCCCAACACTGGGAACATTCTTCCCACATCTAGCCTGTCTAGTCCCATCAGCATTTTATATAGAATCACAGAATCCCTACAGTGTGGGAACAGGCCCTTAAGCCCAACAAGCCCACACCAACCCTCAGAGCATCCCATCCAGACCCATCCCCTATAACCCACCTAATCTACGCATCCCTGAACATCACAGGCAATTTAGCATGGCCAATCCATCTAGCCTGCACATGTCTGGACTGTGGGAGGAAACCAGAGCACCCGGAGGAAACCCACACAGACACGGGGAGGAGGTGCAAACTCCACACAGACAGTCGCCCAAGGTAGAATCAAACCTGGGCCCCTGGCACTGTGAGGCAGCAGTGCTAACCACTGAGCAACCATACCATCCTCATATTTCTATGAGATCCCCTTCCATTCTTCTAAATTCCAGTAAGTGCAAGCTCAGTCAATCAGGTCTTTCTTAATATATCATATTTCCTGCCATCCCGGAAATCAGTTTGGTGAAACTTCGCTGGACTCCCTCAATAGCAAGAATGTCCTTCCTCAGAACTGAGATCAAAAATGCACACAATACTCAAGGCGTGGCATCACCAAGGCCCTGTATAACTGCAGCAAGACACCCTATTCCTATAGTCAAATCCTCTCGCTATGAAGGCCAGTATGCCGTTTGTTCAGAGGAAGGGCCACTCGACCCGAAATGTTAGAACATGGAACAGTACAGCAGAGTACAGGCCCTTCAGCCCACGATGTTGTGCCGACCTAATATCCTACTAAGATCAAACTACCCTGCATACTTTACATTAAACTATCATGTAGGGGGCACGGTGGCTCAGTGGTTAGCACTGCTGCCTCACAGCGCCAGAGACCTAGTTTCAATTCCAGCCTCGGATGACTGTCTGTGTGGAGTTTGTACATACTCCCTGTGTCCGTGTGGGTTTCCTCCGGGTGTTCCAGTTTCCTCCCACAGTCCAAAGATGTGCAGGGTAGGTGAATTAGCCATGGGAAATTGCCCATAGTGCCCAGGGATGTTTAGGTTAGGTGGGTTAGACATGGAAAATCAGGGGTGGGATAATGGGTCTGGGTGGGATACTCTTCAGAGGGGCAGTGTGGACTTGTTGGGTTGAATGGCCTGTTTCCACACTGTAGGGATTCTATGAAATGATCATCCATGTGCCTGTCCAAGAGTCACTTAAATGTCTATAATGTATCTGACACCACAACCACTGCCGACAGCGCATTCCGCGTGTCCACCACTCTCTGTCCAAAGAACCTACCTCTAACAACTCCCCATACCTTCCTCCAATCACCTTAAAATTATGCCTCCTTGTAATAGTCATTTCCGCCCTGGGAAAATGTCTGTGGGTATCCACACTATCTATGCCTCTCGTCATCTTGTACACCTCTACCAAGTCACCTCTCATCCTTCTTCACCCCAATGAAAAAAGCCCGAGTTCCCTCAACCTTTTCTCATAAGACCTACACTCCAGTCCAGGCAGCATCCTGGTAAATCTCCTCTATACCCTCTCTAAAGCTTCCACACTCTTCCCATGATGAGGTGACCAGAAAGGAACACAATATTCCAAGTGCAGTCAAATCACAGTTTTATAGAGCTGCAGCATAACCTCGTGGCTCTTAAACTCAATTCTCCTGCCAATGAAGGCCAACACACCATACATCTTCTTTACAACCCTATCAACTTGGGTAGCAACTGTGAGGGATCCCTCTGTACCTCCGCACTGCCAAGAGTCCTGCCATTAACTCTGTATTCTTCATTCAAATTCGACCTTCCAAAATGAATCACCTCACACTTTTCTGGATTGAAATCCATCTGCCACTTCTTTGCCCAGCTCTGCATCCTGTCAGTGTCCCATTGCAATCTACAACAGCCCTCCACGCTAGCCACAACTCCACCAACCTTCGTGTCTTCAGCAAACTTACTAACCACCCTTCTACTGCCTCATCCAAGTTATTTATAAAGATCACAAAGAGCAGAGGTCCCAGAACAGACCCTTGCGGAACACCAGTGGTCACCGAGCTCCAGGCTGAATACTTTCCATCTATTACCACTAGTTTTGTACCCAGACTGCCAAATTTCCCTGAATCTCATGCCTCCTTACTTTCTGAATGAGCTTAGCATGGGGAACCTTATCAAATACCTTGCTGAAATCCATATACACCACATCCACTGCTCTGCCTTCATCAGTATGAGAATTCAATAAGGCTTGTGAGGCATGACCTGCCCCTCACAAAGCCATGCTGACTATTTCTAATTAAACTGTGCTTTTCCAAGTAATCATAAATACTATCTCTCAGAATCCTCTCTAATAATTTGCCCACCCCAGAAGTAAGACTGACTGGTCTGTAATTTCCAGGATTATCCCTCTTCCCTTTCTTGAACAAGGGAATGGCAGTTGCCACCCTACAATCATCTGGTACTACTCCAGTGGACAGTGAGGACGCAGAGATCATCGCCAGTGGGGCAGCAGTCTCTTCCCTTGCTCCCATAGAAACCTTGGGTATATCCCATCTGGCCAAGGGAACTTATCTATCCTCATGTTTTTCAAAATTTCTCGCACATCCTCCATCCTAACATCAACCTGTTCAAGCACATCTGCCTGTTTCATGCTGTCCTCACAAATGTCAAGGCCCCTCTCACTGGTGAATACTGAAGCAAAGTATTCATTAAGGACCTCCCCTACCTCCTCTGACTCCGCACACAAGTTCCCTCCATTATCCCTGATTGGCTCTACACTTACTCTGACCATCATCTTGTTCCTCACATATGCATAGGATGCCTTGGGTTTTCCTTGATCCTGCCTGTGAAGGCTTTTTCATACCCCCTTCTAGCTTTCCTAATCCATTCTTCAGTTCCTTCCTTGCCAACTTGTAGCCCTCTAGAGCCCTGTCCAATCCTTGCTTCCTCAACCTTAAGTAAGCTTCCTTCTTCCTCTAGACTGGATGTTCCACATGTCTTGTCATCCAAGGTTCTTTCACCTTACCATCCCTTCCTTGCCTCAGTGGGACAAACCTATCCAGTACTCACAGCAACTGCTCCCTGAACAACCTCCACATTTCTGTCGTGCATTTCCCTGAGAACATCTGTTCCCAATTTATGCTCCTCAGTTCCTGCCTAATAGCATTGTAATTCCCCCTTCCCCCAATTAATTACTTTCCCATACCGTCAGCTCCTATCCCTCTCCATGACTATAGTAAAGGTTGGGGAGTTGTGATCACTACCACCAAAATACTCTCCCACCGAGAGATCTGACATGTGGCCTGGTTCGTTGCCAAGCACCAAATCAGTAAGTCAATCCGTGGAGCAATCTCACTGTTAAAATTTGATACGAGCTGTGATAAAACCTACTCGATCGTAGTACTACTGTCTTCAGCGATGGTGTGGGAAACTTCCCAATAACCTTTGCTTTCACATCCCAAAGGGCCATCATTCTATGTCCAAGGACACAGCCAAGGAATGTGACTTGGGCTTTTGCAAACACACTCTTAGCCAGGCTGTTCACCAAGAATGCTCCCTGAAGTCAATCGAACAATTCCAATAGATGCTGCAAATGGTCCTTCTCTGTGTGACTAAAAATCACCAGGTTGTCGATGTACTTAATTAGATTATCCAGAAGTGACTTGGTTGGTTAGTCTTTGAAATGTGGCTTGCACATTTTCATTTTCAATGGCATGACTTTAATTTGGTATAGTCCATTCAGTGTCATAAAAGCCAAAATTGTTTTCGCTCTTTCAGACAAAGGTATCTGCCAGTATCCTCTGAGCAACTACAACTTAAAGTATAAGTTACTTGTCCCACCTTCTCAATACAGGAATAGGATAAGAATCAGACTTTGTAATTGCATTAACTTTGCAATAATCCACACATAATCGTTGGGTACCATCAAGTTTGCTACCATTACTAGTTGCTGCAACCCACTTCGATTAGGATCACCAGACCGGAAACATTAACTCTGTTTTTTCCTTCACAGATGTTGTCAGACCTGCTAAGCTTTTCCAGCAACTTTGTTTCTGTTCCACTTTGATTGTGTTGTCTTTGAGGATGCATTCAATCTCTATTTGAACCTGTGCAACTTTAGAGGGTTAAGGATATAAGAATGTTGCATAATTGGAATAGCATTTCCTATATCTGCATCAAGCATTATTCCCACATTATTCCCACATTCTACCCATGTGATTGTAATAACTCTTTCAGGTCATTTTGATTTTCTTCTAGAAGGTAACTCAATAATTTATCCCAATTTTTGAGAACTTCCTCATTATCCAATTTAATTTGAGGAGTGTCCAATTCAGAATCTCCCGAACTTGGTTTTTCACTTTTTGTGTTATAACCAGTAATATGTTCTTTTCTTGCTTTCCTTCTGTATCAAAATACCCTTTAAGCATATTCACATGATACACTCTGTGAGATTTCTTTCTATCTGACATTCTTATCAAATAATTCACCTCCCTCAATCTCCTTTCGATTTGATAAGATCTACTAAACCTTGCTTTTAGAGGTTCACCTACCACTGGAAATAAGAATAACACTTTATCTTCACTAGTAAAATTGCAAATTTTTGATTTCTTGTCTACTTCCTGTTTCATGCAGTGCTCCTTTAAATGCTGTCTAGCCAACTCACCTACTCTATGCTACTTTTAAATGCTGTCTAGCCAACTCACCTACTCTATGTAATCTTGCCCTAAAATTTGACATGTAGTCTAAATATGAGTTCTCTGAATTCTGACTCGCCAGTTTCTCCTTAATTAATTTCAGTGGTCCTCTCACCTTATGCCACAGAACTTATTCAAATGGACGAATTTGATTGATTCATTTGGTGCATCCCTAATTGCAAAAAAATACAAATGGAATTCCTTTATCCCAATCCTCTAGATAGTCTTGACTATAAGCCCTCAACATGCTGTTTAACATTTGATGCCACTGTTCTAATGCTCCTTGTAATTCTGGATGGTATGCAGTGGATTTGAATTGTTTTGCTCCTAACTTCCTTGAATAATTTTGATGTAAAATTTGACCCTTGATCTGATTGTGTCTCTGTGGGTAGTCTATATTTGGTGAAAAATTTGAGTAATTCTTCCACAATCCTGTTATCTATGATATTTCATAATGGATGTGTCCAATTCCAGAGGCCATTCCATTATGATCAACAAATACTGATTCCCATTTTTTATTTCAAGTAAGGGTCCTATGCAATCAAGACCATTGTGCAAGGTTCCACAAATGCAGGCATGGATCATAAAGGTGCTGGTTTTATCAGTGCCTGAGGTTTTCCAATTACCTGATACATATGACATGTTGGACAGAATTCAACCGCATTCTTATGCAGTCCAGGCCAGGTATAGGATGGGCTGAAGGGCTAAAATTGTTGATGGTGTTTGACAACTGCATGACCTTGAATGAATCCTGTGAACATTCCTGTACGTGCCAAAGGTGGCATAATCCAAATTTGCTTTCCTGTACTTGCTGTTTGTTATACTGTATAAGAGGGAGAGTTTTGTTCCAAGAGAGTTTCATCGGACTTCGCTTCAGACTGGGATAGTGAACGGTGCCAAAAACAAACTTAAGCCTCCAGACCAGCCATCAACTGAGGAGTCGCTGACATTCAGGCGGGTGTGAGGCTCATTGCTTTCATTTCCTTCCTTTTTCATCTTCATTTATTACTTAATAAATGTTCATAGTTCAGTCTTTTATTTTTCCTTCCTTTTCCATCTTTTATTATTACTCAGTAAGTGTTCATATTTAAGCAAATGGCTGTGGTAGAGTCTTCTCTTACCTACATTTAACCAAATCCGAAAAGAACCACAAATATACACTCTGTGATCTCAACCAGGTCAATAAAAATGTTTTTATATTTTGACTTGAGTTTTCCTACATTTGCTACCTCCTTTCTATAACCCACCAGTAATACAGCTTGATGAGCTCTTGCCCATTTCTAATCTACCTGAATATGCGATGGTCTCCATTTCCTCATGTAGACATCATTTTTAGGATAGTAACATTCTGGGATACACTCAGATTCTTCTGTGTATGATTTTTGGTACAACTGCTTCAGTTTTTCATCATTCTGTTGTAAGTCAGTTACTTTCTCGGAACTAAAAATATCCATTTTGCCCTTCACCTGTTCTTGTTTTTTCTCCACTATTTGATCAAACATGGATTCTGATCATTGTACTTAACTTCCTTATCTTTATTATTTGAATTCTCCTCCACTTCACCCTATGGCTTTGTGACCTTGTTACTGCACAGTCAGGAAAAATCCCAGGATGTAATTCCTGTAATACCTCTGTTGCCTGATGTTCCAGTGGCTTTTCAACCACAGTAGGCATCAATCCCACCTGTGATCAGCTATATCATTCCCAAGGACAAACTGTATTCATGGAGCTGAGAGTTTCTCCAGTACTCTTACCACCACTTTTCCATATTTCACCGGACACTCCCAACCTCACTTTATATAACGGAACACTTCTTATTTCACCCTGCGTTCCACATATTCACACTTTTTCTGGCAATACTCCATATGAATTGCATATCTCTTCATCTCTCACCATCAATGTTTTCCATACCTTTTAAAATTGTAATTTGTTCTCCTGCTCTTCCTGGCATATACAAGTAAATATTACCCTTGCAAATAAATTGTTAAGCAGATCTGGCACTTGCTCCTCAACAAATCCCTGACCAGGTTCCATATTCTGGTGCAGTTTTTTTAGCTTCCACTGTGCCTTCCTTTATCACTTCAATAAAATTCACTGGCTTATCCTGTTTCCCCACATCCATCTTCCCATTGCTTTTTCTAAACTATTGACACTGCGACTTCATGCGGCCTACTTTATTGCAGTGATTATTACTCTATTACTGCTTTATTACTCTCTTCTTGTAAAACTCCCAAAGTGACTCCTTCCACCCCCAGAAAACTCTTAGTGACTGAAAGACCCATTACTACGCGAGACACACCCTATTTAAACTATCCAAATTCAATACCGAAAACAAAAGACCCTAACAAGTACCACTCACAGCCTTTGAGTCCATCAATCCTAAACTCAACTTGGTATTAGAGATCTTGATCCCAACAAAAGCCCCCAGTTAGTTGTGGACCAGACCCGGTCCCCTCAAAATATTTTAAGAAGATAGCCTAGACCCTAACTTTCTCTTATTTTCAAAGACACAAGTGAAGATTTTATTTCAGATGCATGTGACTGGTCAAACTACTCGACATTAAGCAAAACACAATTTACTTAAATGCTGTAGTTAAAATAGAACTAAAGAAAGAGGAAGTTAGACGAACAACTCCATTGGAAAACTTAACATAGAAGATAGGAACAGGAGGAGGCCGTTTGGCCCTTCGAGCTTGCTCTGCCATTCATCATGATCATAGCTGATCATCCAACTCAATAGCCTAATCCCAGTTTATTCCCACAACCCTTGAACCCATTCGCCCCAAGTGTTATATCTAGCTGTCTCATGAATACATTAAATATTTTGGCATTAACCACTTCCTATGGTAATGAATTCCACAGGGTCACCAATCTTTGGATGAAGAAGTATCTCCTCATCACTGTCCTAAATGGTGTACCTCTGTCTTGGGTCACAGCGTTTATCCAAGTGGTTCTTTTCAGATTCAGTTAAATGTAATTAAGAGAAGGCTTGACCTCAGCAATTTGCTTAAATATGAATGTTTATGAAGTAATAATAAACTATTTTAGTGGTAATAATAAGTGGAAGAGAAAAAGAAAGAAGAAACAACAAGTCTCACGTCCCTCTGCCCTTCGGGGACCCTGCGATCAATGGCTGGTCTGGAGGCTTAGATTCGTTCCTGGCACTGTTCATGATTCTGGTCTGAGGTGAGGTCCAGCAGCCTTGGAATAAAAGTCTCTCTCTCTCATACAGTATCACAAACAAACAGTACAGTAAACAACAGATACAATAGTTGAAACGGCTAGCTCGTACAAAAAACAAGTTTTTTAATTGTGCTGTTTGTGGCACGTACAGGAATGTTCACATGACTCATCCAAGGTCATGCAGCTTGTTGAGTATTATCAACAATTTTAGCCCTGCAGCCCATCCTACACAATCTATTTTTTCATGCAGCTGTCGAATATCATCATTAACTTTTAGTCCTTCGGCCCATTCTATACAACCCCGAATACTCATGACCCCTGATTCTGGACAAACCCACCATCAGGAATATCTTGCCTGCATCTACCCTGTCTAGTCCTGTTAGAATATTATAAGTCTCTATGAGATTCCTCCCTCATTCGTCGGAACTCCAGCAAAACAATGCTAACCTAGTCCCCTCTTCTCATATGTGAACAAAGAACAAAGAACAAAGAACAAAGAAAACTTACAGCCCAGGAACAGGCCCTTCAGCCCTCCAAGCCTGTGCCGATCCAAATCCACTGTCTAAACCTATCGCCCAATTCCTAAGGATCTGTATCCCTCTGCTCCCCACCTACTCATGCATCTGTCCAGACGCACCTTAAATGAATCTACCGTGCCTGCCTCTACTACCTCTGCTGGCAACGCGTTCCAGGCACCTACCACCCTCTGTGTAAAGTACTTTCCGCGTATATCCCCCTTAAACTTTTCTCCTCTCACCTTGAACGCGTGACCCCTCGTTATTGAATCCCTCACCCTGGGAAAAAGCTTATCTCTATCAACCCTGTCTATACCCTTCATGATTTTGAAGACCTCAATCAGATCCCCCCTCAATCTCCTTTTTTCTAATGAAAACAATCCGAACCTACTCAACCTCTCTTCATAGCTAGCACCTTCCATACCAGGCAACATCCTCGTAAACCTTCTCTGTACCCTCTCCAAAGCTTCCACATCCTTTTGGTAATGTGGCGACCAGAACTGTACGCAGTATTCTAAATGCGGCCGAGCCAAAGTCTTGTACAATTTTAACATGACCTGCCAGCTCTTATACTCAATACCCCGTCCGATGAAGGCAAGCATACCATATGCCTTCTTGACCACTCTATCCACCTGTGCAGCCACATTCAGGGTACAATGGACCTGAACTCCCAGATCTCTCTGCTCATCAACTTTTCCCAAGGCTCTTCCATTTACAGTATAGTTCGCTCTAGAATTAGACCTCTCAAAATGCATCACCTCACACTTGCCCGGATTGAACTCCATCTGCCACTTCTCCGCCCAACTCTCCAGTCTATCTATATTCTCCTGTATTCTTTGACAATCCCCTATGCTTTCTGCTACTCCCCCAATCTTCGTGTCATCTGCAAACTTACTGATCAGACCACTTATGCCCTCTTCCAGATCATTAATGTATATCACAAACAACAGTGGCCCCAGCACTGATCCCTGTGGAACACCACTGGTCACCTTTCTCCATTTCGAGAAACTCCCTTCAACTACTACTCTCTGTCTCCTGTTGCTCAACCAGTTCTTTATCCACCTAGCTAGAACACCCTGCACACCATGTGACTTCACTTTCTCCATTAGTTTACTCCATTAGTGAGTTCTGCCTTCCCCAAAATCAGGCTGATAAACCTTCACTGCACTCCCTTGAAAGCAAGAGCATCCTTCCTCAGAAAAGGAGACCAAAACTGCGCACAATATTCCAGGTGTGGCCTTACCAAGGCTTGTATAACTGCAACAACACATCCCTGCTCCTGTACTCAAACCTCATACAACAGAATAATAGGTACAGTAGCTATTATTAATTAACTGTTCCAATATAGTAACATAGAACTGTACAGCACAGTACAGGCCCTTTGGCCCACAATATTGTGCCAAACTTTAAACTTAAACCTAAGGTCTATCTAACCTCCACCCCTACCTTGTAGTATCATCCATATGCCTATCTAATAGCCGCTTAAATGCCCCTAATGAGGCCAACTCCACTACCCTCTCTGGCAATGCATTCCACACCCCTACCACTCTGAGTAAAGAACCTACCTCTGACGACACCCCCATATCTGTCTCCACTCACTTTAAAACTATGGCCCCTCGTAAATAGCTACCTCCACCCGAGGCAAAAGTCCCTGGCTATCCACTCTATCTATACCTCTCATCATTTTGTACCCCTCTATCAAGTCCCCTCTCATCCTTCGTCGTTCTAAAGAGAAAAGCCCTAGCTCTCTCAGCCTCTCCTCGTAAGACCTTCCCTCATTCCAGGCAACATCTTGGTAAATCTCTGCACCTTTTCCAACACTTCCACATCTTTCCTGTAATGAGGCGACCAGAACTGGACGCAATACTCCAGATGTGGCCGAACCGGGGTTTTACATAGCTGGAGCATAGCTTCGTGGCTCTTGAACTCAATCCCTCTGTTAATGAAAGCTAGCACACCATATGCCTTCTTAACAACTCTATCCACCTGGGTGGCAGCTTTCAGGGAACTGTGGACATGAACCCCGAGACCCCTTTGCTCCTTCACACTGCCAAGAATCTTTCCGTTAACCCTGTGTTCTGCTTTCAAATTTGTCCTTCCAAAATGAATCACCTCGCACTTTTCAGGATTAAAGTCCATCTGCCACTTCTCAGTCCAGCTCTGCATCTTATCAATGTCCCTTTGTAACCTAAAACAGCCCTCTGCTATTCCACAACTCGACCCACGTTCGTATCGTCCACGAACTTACTGATCCACCCTTCCACTCGTACATCCAAATCATTTACAAAAATCACAAATAGAAGAGGACCCAGAACAGATCCTTCTGGTACACCATTCGTAACTGAGCACCGTGTTGAATATTTTGCGTCCTCTACCACCCTTTGTCTTCTAAGGGTCAGCTAATTCTGAATCCTATCTGCCACATTTCCCCCATCCCATAAACACACCCCTTGGCAGAAAGGGAAATTCAGACTCAAATTCTGACATGCAATTCTCTAATCAGAGAGGAGATAAACATCAAGAGAAAATTCAGAGATAGTAGAAGCCAGGGGACATTCATTGAAGCTTCCAAATCTGTTCAGACCACAATAGCTTCTGCTTGAAGCTAAACCTAAAGACCCAGAAATCCTGATCTGTGAGAGTTGGCCACATCCATTCAGGCTGTTAAAAATCCCAAGGCTTCCCAAGCTATTTACTGTAGTGATGTGGGTGGATTGCTCGATACATCTGCCTTACAACCTCTCTTCAAAGAAAAACTAGGACAAAATAACTTCTTCAAGTCCAGAATTGTCATACGTTTGCTTTCAAATAGTCTGTTGAACTCAATCATGTTGTCGTGTTCATGAAATAATTAGGTTATTGATTAATTCTGGCTCATTACTAAACCCAACATTGGTTGTCTCCTTGTTGCATCCAGGATATTTTGCTGTAGGAAAGCATGCCAGGCATACTCCAGAAATTTGCTACCTTTTTGACCATTGCCTCTCGCTATGTATCTCCCGATAAAATCCCCCATTAACAATATACTTCCATGCTGTACACTTGCTTAATTTATGAATTTATACAATTTAGCACTTCAGAACTGCCTGCAGGGTGTCTATACATAATACCTATTACAGTTTAGAGATAGTAGGAACTGCCAATGCTGGAGAATCTGATATAACTAGGTGTTGGGCTGGATGAACACAGCAGGCCAAGCAGCATCAGAGGAGCAGGAAAACTGACATTTCGGGTCTAGACCCTTCTTCAGAAATGGGAGAGGGGAAGGGGATTCTGAAATAAATAGAGAGAGAGAGGGAGGCGGATAGAAGATGGATAAAGGAGCAGATAGGTGGACAGGTCAAGGAGGCAGGAATGGAGCCAGTAAAGGTGAGTGCAGGTGGGGAATTAGGGTGGGGGTTGGTCAGTCCAGGGAAGACGGACAGGTCAAGGAGGCGGGGTTGAGGCTAGTAGGTAGGAGGTGGGGGTGGGGGTTGAGGTGGGAGGAGTGGATAGGTAGGAGAAAGGACAGACAGGTTAGGGAGGCGGGTACGAGCTGGGCTGGTTCCGGGATGCAGTCAGGGGTGGGGAGATTTTGACACTTGTGAAGCCCACATTGATACAGTTGGGCTGCAGGGTTCCCAAGCGAAATATGAGGTGCTGTTCCTGCAGTCTTCAGGTGGCATCGTTGTGGCGCTGGAGGAGGCCCAGGATAGACATGTCGTCCAAGGAGTAAGAGGGGAAGTTGAAGTGGTTTCGCATCTGGGAGGTGCAGTCATTTGCCGCGAACCGAGCATAGGGTTTCCACAAAGCGGTCTCCAAGCCTCCACTTGGTTTCCCCGATGTAGAGGAGGCCGCATCAGGAACAGCGGATATAGTATACCACATTAGCAGATAGCAAGGCGTAGAGCTGAATGAACACAGCAGGCCAAGCAGCATCAGAGGAGCAGGAGAGTTGACGTTTTGGGCCTAGAAGAAGGGTCCACGCCCGAAACGTCAGCTTTCCTGCTCCTCTGATGCTGCTTGGCCTGCTGTGTTCATCCAGCTCTCCACCTTGTTATCTCAGATTCTCCAGCATCTGCAGTTCCTACTATCTCTGAAACATACCACATTAGCAGATGTGCAGGTGAACACCTGTTTGATGTGGAAGGTTTTCTTGGGGCCTGGGATGGGGGTGAGGGGGGAGGTGTAGGGGCAGGTGTAGCACTTCCTGTGGTTGCAGGGAAAAGTGCCGGGGGTGGTGTGGCTGGTGGGGAGTGTGCAACGGACAAGGGAGTCACAGAGATAGTGGTCCCTCCAGAAGGCAGATAAGGGTGGGGAGGGAAAAATGTCTTTGGTAGTGGGGTCAGATTGCAGGTGGCAGAAGCGCTGGAGGATGATGCGTTGGATCCGGAGGCTGATGGGGTAGTATGTGAGGACGGTGGGGGGTTCTGTTTTGGTTGTTATTGCGGGGAGGGAGAGTGACGGATAAGTTGTGGGAAACGCGAGAGACGCGGTCGAGGGTGTTTTCGACCACTGTGGAGGGGAAGTTGCGGTCCTTGAAAAACAAGGACATCTGGGATGTCCGGGAATGGAATGCCTCATCCTGGGAGCAGATGCGGCAGAGGCGAAGGATTTGGGAATAGGGGATGGCATTTTTGCAGGAAGTTGGGTGAGAGGAGGTATATTCTAGGTAGCTGTAGGAGTCAGTATGGCTTGAAATGAATATCAGTTTCCAGGTGATTGCCAGAGATGGAAACAGAGAGTTCCAGGAAGGAGAGGGAAATATTGGAGATGGTCCAGGTGAACTAAAGGTTGGGGTGGAAGACTGTGACTCCCTTGTCCGCTCCACACTCCCCACCAGCCCCACCACCCCTGGCACTTTTCCCTGAAACCGCAGGAAGTGCTGCACCTGCCCCTACACCTCACCCCCATCCAAGGCCACAAGAAAACCTTTCACATCAAACAGATGTTCATCTGCACATCTGCTAATGTGGTATGCTGTATCCGCTGTTCCCGATGTGGCCTCCTCTACATCAGCGAAACCAAGCGGAGGCTTGGAGACCACTTTATGGAAACCTACGCTTGGTTCGTGACAAACGACTGCACCTGCCAGTCGCGAACCACTTCAACTCCCCCTCCCACTCCTTGGATGACATGTCCATCCTGGGCCTCCTCCAGTGCCACACGGATGACACCCGAAGGTTGCAGGAACAGCACCTCATATTTCGCTTGGGAACCCTGCAGCCCAGTGATATCAATGTGGACTTCACAAGCTTCAAAATTTCCCCACCCCCGACCGCATCCCAAAACTAGCCCAGCTCGTCCCCGCCTCCCTAACCTGTCCATCCTTTCTCCCACCTATCCACTCCTCCCACTTCAACCCCCACCCCGACCTCCTACCTACTAGCCTCATCCCCACCTCCTTGACCTGTCCGTCTTCCCTGGACTGACCAACCCCCACCCTAATTCCCCACCTGCACTCACCTTTACTGGCTCCATTCCCACCTACTTGACCTGTCTGTCTCCTCTCCACCTATCTGCTCCTTTATCCATCTTCCATTCGCCTTCCCCCCGCTATTTATTTCAGAATCCCCTTCGCCTCTCCCATTTCTAAAGGGTGGGGAGGGAAAAATGTCTTTGGTGGTGGGGTCGGATTGCAGATGGCGGAAGTGTCGGAGGATGATGCGTTGGATCTGGAGGTTGGTGGGGTGATATGTGAGGACGAGAGGGATTCTGTTTTGGCTGTTATTGCGGGGAGGGGATGTGAGGGATGAGTTGCGGAAATGCAGGAGACACGGTCGAGGGTGTTCTCGACCACTGAGGGGGGGAAGTTGCGGTCCTTGAAAAATGAGGACATCTGAGATGTACGGGAGTGGAATGCCTGGGAGCAGATGCGGCGGAGGCGAAGGAACTGGGAATAGGGGATGGCATTTTTGCAGGAAGGTGGGTGGGAGGAGGTGTATTCTAGGTAGCTGTGGGAGTCAGTGGGCTTGAAATGGATATTGGTTTCTAGGTGATTGCCAGAAATGGAAACAGAGAGGTCAGAAAGGAGAGAAAGGTATTAGAGATGGTCCAGGTGAACTTAAGGGTGGGGTGGAAGGTGTTGATGAAGTGGATGAACTGTTCGACCTCCTCGTGGGCGCCGATACAGTCATCAATGTAACGGAGGAAGAGGTGGGGTTTAGGGCCAGTGTAGCTACAGAAGAGGAATTGTTCCATGTAACCGACAAAGAGGCAGGCATAGCTTGGGCCCATGCGGGTACCCATGGCCACCCGCTTTGTCTGTACGAAGTGGGAGGAATTGGAAGAGAAGTTGTTGAGGGTGAGGACGAGTTCGGCTAAGCGGATGAGGGTGTCAGTGGAGGGGGACTGGTCGGGCCTGCGGGACAGGAAGAAGCGGAGGTCCTTTAGGCCATCTGTATGGGGAATGCAGGTGTATAGGGACTGGACGTCCATGGTAAAGATGAGATATTGGGGATCGGGGAATTGGAAGTTCTGGAGGAGGTGGAGGGCGTGGGTGGTGTCAGATAAGTTCGGTGGGGCAGGAGCCAGCGGAGACAATGGGTCGACCAGGGCAGTCAGGTTTGTGTATTTTGACAAGGAGATAGTAGCAGGCGGTGCAGGGTTGGGGAACGATGGGGTTGGGGAACGATGAGGTTGGAGGCTGTGGGTGGGAGGCCACCTGAGGTGATGAGGTTGTGGATGGTTTGGGAGATGATGGTTTGGTGGTCGGGGGTGGGGTCATGATCAAGGGCATGGTAGGCTTGCCCTTATTGGTCAGTGCATTGAGTATAGGAGTTGGGGAGGTGTCATGTTACGGTTGTACAGGCCATTGGTTAGGCCACTATTGGAATGCTGTGAAATTCAGCTCTCCCTGATATAGGAAGGATGATGTGAAACTTGAAAGGGTTCAGAAAAGATTTACAAGGATATTGCAAGGGTTGGAGGGTTTGAGCTATAGGGAGAGGTTGAATAGACTGGAGCAATTTTCCCTGGGGCATCGGAGGCTGAGAGGTACCTTATAGAGGTTTATAAAATCATGAGGGGCTTGGATCGGGTAAATGGCCAAGATCTTTTCCCCGGGGTTGGGGAGTCCAAAACTAGAGGGCATAGGTTTAAGGTGAGAGGAGAAAGATTTCAAAGGCATCTCAGGGGCAACGTTTTCACACAGAGGGTGGTGCATGTGTGGAAATGGGCCAAATGCTGGCAAGTAGGAATAGATTTATTTAGGATATCTGCTCAGCATGGATGAGTTGACCAAACGGTCTGTTTCTGTGTTGTATATCTCTATGACTCTAAGACTGTATCGATTATAGTGGTTATTGATCACAATTACTAACATTGGCAGTTAACAATTTATTGAAATTTTCTGATAGGTTTTGACTTTGTTCACCAGTAGTTTAGGTATGACGCGTTCATTAGTTGATCAAGGAAGTATACAATTATGACAATTGAGATGGTTCACTGATATCAGAGATCAATCAGTCTTTCTGCACAGAATATTTTGGATTCATTAAAGTGGTGGAGGCAGCATCCTACTCTCCAGCTTAACTTCCGTCAGTCTTCCTCTGACCCTTCTGGTCCATCTTCCATTTGCCTGATGAAGACTGCTGTTTGAGGACAACCCGATGAGAACTGCTGTTAACCAGGCTGGCTTGATGAGAATTCTCCCCTGCTCCTGTCCACTCTGTTCCTCATCCTTGCATGGATCCTCCAACACAGATTTGACCTAACCCCAATGCGGTTAATTCCAGCACAGAATCAAGCTTCTGAACTCTCCTGGTCCTAGCGTGGTTTTTCCATCGCTGATTTGGCTTCTCTAACTTCTTTGCATGATTATTCCACTGTGGAATTGGCCTAACCTCTGTGGCCCTCACATAGCTCCTCCTTTCTGAATTACTCTCCTCGAAGCCTGGCATGCCTGGCATGCCTATGGGTAGGTTATTTTTCTGATTGACACAGGTCAATCAATTGTCTGAACCCTTTTGGAAATTGACCATTGGACAGCCACTCATGATGTTGGATGATTGTTTTCTCCTTGTTCACCTATGACTATGGGTTAGTTTACCATTCTTTCTAAAAGCAAATACTTTGGATGAAACATGATGACACATCTGTCATTATTAAACGCAACAAACTAGAAAAGACCCACCACCTCATCAACCACATATTCGCTGGGACTAAATTCATGAGAGAAGAAGAAAACAACAATCAGCTTCCGTTTCTGAATGTCAGGGTTGAACGTTCCAAACCTCAGTATACAGGAAAGCAACCCACACTGACCAAATCCTCAACTTCCACAGCAACCACCCAACATTCACAAAGAAAGCTGTATTAGGACTCTATTTAAATGGGCCACCACTCACTGCAACACACCAGAACTATGCAGGAAAGAGAAAGAGCACCAATACAAAGTTTTCACTGTGATCTTCATCTGCAGATGCCTACTAAATAGACAACAACAAGAGGACACAGTACACCTAATACACTGACCACAGTGCCCTACATCAAGAAAATATCAGAATTGACAATGAGACTCCTACGACCACTAGGAATCATGGTAGCATACAAGCCCACAGCCACTCTACAACAAACACTCACAAGGATTAAAGACTCTATTAAGACCATAAGACATATGAGTGGAAGTAAGGCCATTCGGCCCATCAAGTCCACTCCACCATTTAATCATGGCTGATGGGCATTTCAACTCCACTTACCCGCACTCTCCCCGCAGCCCTTGATTCCTTACGAGATTAAGAATTTACCAATCTCTGCCTTGAAGACATTTAACATCCCGGCCTCCACTGCGCTCCGTGGCAATGAATTCCACAGACCCACCACTCTCTGGCTGAAGAACTGTCTCCTCATTTCCATTCTAAATTGACCTCCTCTAATTCTAAGGCTGTGTCCACGGGTCCTAGTCTCCCCACCTAACGGAAACAACTTCCCAGCGTCCACCCATTCTAAGCCATGCATTATCTTGTAAGTTTCTATTAGATCTCCCCTCAACCTTCTAAACTCTAATGAATACAATCCCAGGATCCTCAGCCGTTCATCGTATGTTAGGCCTACCATTCCAGGGATCATCCGTGTGAATCTCTGCTGGACACGCTCCAGTGCCAGTATGTCCTTCCTGAGGTGTGGGGCCCAAAATTGGACACAGTATTCTAAATGGGGCCTAACTAGAGCTTTATAAAGTCTCAGAAGCACATCGCTGTTTTTATATTCCAACCCTCTATTCCCACAACATGCAGAACCTAAGTAGTTTACAAAATACTATGCAATGACTGCCACAAACATTTCATTGGACGAATAGGAAGGAAACTAGCCATTAGAATACACAAACATTAGCTAGCAGCAAAACAACACAATGAACTTTCCTTAATATCAGTACACTCAGACAATGAAGGCCATTAGTTTAATTGGGACAACGTAACCATAGTAGCCCAAGCCAAACATTCATTTGCACAGGAATTCCTAGAGGCATGGTTCTCAACTCCTAATGCAACCGACAAATATATAGAATTGGACCCCATATACAAACTCATACAGAACAAAACCGGAAATGACGCTACTCACCGTAATGGACTAGACTGTATAAATTCCAAGCAGAAAAGAACAGCATTGCTTCATTGAAGGCCTCACTGATGATGTTACCTAGCATGGTGATAGAACGTCTGAACGAAAACAAGCTAGTTCAGCGAACAACTCAACAACCTCACTTTGGATAAAAGAAACACGCTGACAGTCGGGTGCATTCGGCGCCAGATGAATTGTTAGTACGTGTTTTGGGCATGGTGACCTTTGTGTTCTTTGTAGTTCTTCCCTTTCTTCACATATACTAGAATTTGGGAAAGTTAAATGCTGCTGTAATAACTTGCAAATGAAATCTCATGTATACAGTAAATACTAGCTAAGTTCAGGTTTTGAGGAACCCTAATATTCAGCAGTGACCATGCCCCCCTCTTTTGGCCCCTAGCCTAAGACAATGTAGCTAATCTATAGAAACTGTTCAACCACCCCCTTTACTCTGCCACCATTGATAGTGTTGGAATTTTCCTCTCCTTCTTCAGTTTGCATTGATACCATACCATCATCCTTTGAGGACTTTGGCTCATCTTTAGCTGATTATGCTGCACTCAACTACAGGAACAATTTATGCATGGACTTAAAAGATTCTCTAGCCTTCCCTCCTCCTGTATCTATCTTGTGAATATTTCTTAGGTACTTCCCCTTTTTGTTTCCAATTGTCTAACCCAAAATTAATTTTACTTTAATTTTTGCCTCCTCTCACCTATACCACTTCACATATTTCTCTGTGTCAGTGCCTTATCATTTAAATTATATTGTTGTGCTCTTTCCTGGCCACATAACCACTTTGTCAATTAGGTATAGAGATAACAAGGTGTAGAGCTGGATGAACACAGCAGGCCAAGCAGCATCAGAGGAGTAGGAAGGCTGATGTTTCGGGCCTAGACCCTTCTTCAGAAATCAATTAGGCCTTGTCAATTAGGTGTACATTTTTTAGTACATTTTTGTCATGCATTCCCTCATTTCCTTAGTTACTTCAGATGTAACAATCAATTCTGCACACTTATATTGGTATCCTGAGATCACATCAGGCATTCTTGATTTTCAGGCAGTCTTTACAAAAGATCAAAAGTTGGTGGGGTTCATGTGTATCCTCCCCAATATGGTGGCGAAATCATTCGATTCAGTTCTCTTTAAAATACTCATAGGCAAGGGCGTACATATTTCCAAGAGAACGTGTTAATTATTTAATTTAATCGAAAATATCCTTTCACTTGATGTATTAAATTTAACTACATCCAAGTGGAGTCATTCCCATTTCCATTGGACAATGTCAATTTATTCCTCAACTTTTTTTAATAAGGCATTTCATTAACTACCATTCTATCTGATTTAGGAGCTCTGAAGATAACTCACTACCCAGTTTTAAAAACAAACATGTTTTCATAATATTTTTAAAACAGAAATCAAATATGCGATTTCAATCATTACCAAATTTTGCTTGTTTGGTCTGTCTTACAAAAAAAAATACAGTTTTCTCAAAAGTAATTTGCTAGATTTCGTTTGCTATTTCTTCTTTTAAAATGATCCCAAAATAAATGTTGACAATAAACTTGAGTTTTTCTTTTGTACACAGCCTCAGCAGTGTTATTGGGCTGATAGGTTCTTTAATGGTTAATTAATGTCTTCCCAAACGACCTTTCCCATTTTTTGATACAAATTGAAACGACATGGGTTGTTTCCAATGGCTCTTGTTTGGAATTAAAATTTTAAACTTACTTGTCCCTTAAACTGCAACTGCATTTCTTATTGCCTCTTGAATTAGCAACTGGTGTAAAGTAATTTTATCAATCCCAATTTCCAAAAAATTATGGCTTGATGGTTTTAAACAGTAATTGTATATTTGAGATTCAAGTGATCGCAGTGATTTCAGAGTTCTTCAGTTCTCAAAGACTTCGTCTCCACAAGATTTTCAGCTCCCTTGCTGTGTTCTTGAAACTTGTTTAAAAACACAAAAACAATATCCATGTGGCTTTGAAAGAAGCCCAGGGGGTTAATAGTGTCTTAACATCATCAGGTGACATCATGTCATACTTTCACATACTCTGTTTAAAAACTGTTGGAATCACCTGATAATTTCAAACTGGCTTTTTAAATTTCTGTTATCTTAAAAAAAAATTCAACATTTTTAGCACCACTGTCAAAAGTAAAAGTATGAATATATGAACCAGGTATTTCTTATTTCAAATTTTGATTTCAAACTGGATGTCTTTCAAAATGAAGTTTATCGATGTTTTGATAACAAGCGACATCATTTTATCACAACATCTTTTCCACAGCAATTTCAAAAAACATTCCTTTAATTTTTTTTGAAATAAGGTTGAAATTGTTGCATTTATGGTTGGAAACTCTGTTGAATACTGATTGAGCCCAAGGCGTTCTATGCTTATGTGTGGAATAAGAGGATGACCAGAGTGAGGGTACAGCCAATTAGGGATAGTGGAGGGAACTTGTGTGCGGAGTCAGAGAAGGCAGGGGAGGTCCTTAATGAATACTTTGCTTCAGTATTCACCAGTGAGAGGGTCCTTAATTTTTGTGAGAAACAGGCAGATATGCTCGAACAGGTTGATGTTAGGAAGGAGGATGTGCTAGAAATTTTGAAAAAGATGATGATTGGAGGGTGGCAACTGTCATTTCCTTGTTCAAGAAAGGGAATAGGGATATTCCTGGAAATTACAGACCAGCCAGTCTTACAAATTATTAGAGAGGATTCTGAGAGATAGTATTTATGATTATTTGGAAAAGCACAGTTTGATTAGAAATAGTCAGCATGGCTTTGTGAGGGGCAGGTCATGCCTCACAAGCCTTATTGAATTCTTTGAAGATGTGACAAAACACATTGGTGAAGGCAGAGCAGTGGATGTGGTGTATGTGGATTTTAACAAGGCATTTGATAAGGTTCCCCATGTTAGGCTCATTCAGAAAGTAAGGAGACATGGGATTCAGGGAAATTTGGCTGTCTGGATACAAAACTGCCTGTCAAATAGAAGACAGAGGATGATAGTAGATGAAAAGTATTCAGCCTGGAGCTCGGTGACCAGTGGTGTTCCGCAGAGATTTGTTCTGGGCCCTCTGCTCTTTGTGATCTTTATAAATGACTTGGATGAGGAAGTAGAAGGATGGGTTAGTAAGTTTGCCAATGACACGAAGTTTGGTGGAGTTGTGGATAGTGTGGAGGGCTATTGTAGGTTGCAAAGGGACATTGACAGGGTGCACAGCTGGGCAAAGAAGTGGCAGATGGAATTCAACCCAGAAAAGTGTGAAGTGATTCATTTCAGAGGGTCAAATTTGAATGCAGAATAGAGGGTTAATGGCAGGATTCCTGGCAGTGTAGAGGAACAGAGGGATCTTGGGGTCCACATCTATGGATCCCTCAAAGTTGCTACCCAAGTTGATAGGGTTGTAAAGAAGGCATATGGTGTCAGAGATAATAAGTACTGCAGATGCTGGAGAATCTGAGATAACAAGGTGTGGAGCTGGATGAACACAGCAGGCCAAGCAGCATCATAGGAGCAGGAAAGCTTGACGTTTCGGGCCTAGACCCTTCATCAGAAATAGGGGAGGGGAAGAGGGTTCTGAAATAAATAGGGAGAAGGGGGGAGGCGGATAGAGGATGGATAGAGGAGAGGATAGGTGGAGAGGAGACAGACAAGTCAAAGAGGTGGGGATGGAGCCAGTAAAGGTGAGTGTAGGTGGGGAGGTAGGGAGGAGATAGGTCAGTACAGGGAGGACGGACAGGTCAAGGGGGTGGGATGAGGTTAGTAGATAGGAGATGGGGGTGCGGCTTGAGGTGGGAGGAGGGGATAGGTGAGAGGAAGAACAGGTTAGGGAGACGGGGACGAGCTGGGCTGGTTTTGGGATGCGGTTGGGGGAGGGGAGATTTTGAAGCTTGTGAAATCCACATTGATACCACTGGGCTGCAGGGTTCCCAGGCTGAATATGATTTGCTGTTCCTGCAGCCTTTGGTTGGCATCATTGTGGCATTGCAGGAGGCCCAGGATGGACATGTCGTCTGAGGAATGGGAGGGGGAGTTGAAATGGTTCGCGACTGGGAGGTGCGTGTTAGCTTCCATTGGCAGGGGAATTGAGTTTAAGAGCCGCGAGGTTATGCAGCAGCTTTATAAAACCATGGTTAGACTGCACTTGGAATATTGTGTTCAGTTCTGGTCACCTCACTATAGGAAGAATGTGGAAACTTTAGAGAGGGTGCAGAGGAGATTTACCAGGATGCTGCCTGGACTGGAGGGCAGGTCTTATGAGGAAAGGTTGAGGGAGCTCAGGCTTTTTTCATTGGAGTGAAGAAGGATGAGAGGTGACTTCTTAGAGGTGTACAAGATGATGAGAGGCATAGATAGGGTGGATAACCAGAGAGATTTTCCCAGGGCAGAAATGACTGTTACGAGGGGGCATAATTTTAAGGTGATTGGAGGAAGGTATGGGGAGTTGTCAGAGATAGGTTCTTTACACAGAGAGTGGTGGACATGCGGAATGCACTGTCGGCAGTGGTAGTGGTGTCAGATACATTAGAGATATTTAAGCGACTCTTGGATAGGTACATGGAGGATAGTAAAATGTAGGGTACGCAGGATAGTTTAATCTTAGTAGGATAATAGGTCGGCACAACATTGTGGGCTGATGGGCCTGTACTGTGCTGTACTGTTCCATGTTCCATGTTCTATGAGCTGGTCAGGTCTTAACGGAGCAAATTTTTTACACACAGGGTGATTATCATTTGGACTTAACTTCTTGAGGAAGTGGTGGATGCGGGCATAGGTACAACATTTAAAAGACAGATATAAGTACATGAATGGGAAAGATTTGGAGAGATAAGGGCCAGGCGCAGGTAGGTGGGACTAATTTGGAATTATGTTTACATTGGACTGGGTGGTCCGAAGGGTCTGTTTCCATGCTGTTTGACTCTATGACGTAGCTACTACTCTGAGTCTGCGACAGGTGGTGAGGGAAGCCAGAGGGTATAAACATCCTTGATCTCATCTTCACCAGTCTGCTGGCTGTAGATGCATTTGTCCGTGATAGTATTGGTAAAAGTGACTATCACACAGTCCTTCCAACATGTTGGGTGGCACTATCACTGCTAATTGGAACACTTTGAACAAGTCTGGCAACTCAGACTGGGCATCCATGAGCCACATTGGGCCATCAGCAACAGCAGAATTGTACTCGCACAGTCTGCAACTTCATGGCTCAACATATTCCCTACTCAACTATTATCACCAAGCCAAGAATGAACCCTGGTTCAATGGAGAGTGCAGGAGTACATGCCAGGAGCACCATTAGGTATACGTAAAAATGAGATGTCAACCTTTGGGGAGGCAATGGCCTAGTGGTATTACCACTAGACCATTAATCCAGAAGCTCAGCAAATGTCCTGGGGACACAGGTTGAAATCTTGCCACTGCAGATGGTAGAATTTTAATTCATTAAATATCTGGAATTGTTTAATGATGACTGTGAAACTGTTGTCGATTGTCAGGGAAAAGCCATCTAGCCCAGCCATCTAGTTCACTCATGTCCTTTAGGGAAGGAAAGTGCAATCTTTATCTGGTCTAGCCTATAGGTGACTCCAGATACACAGCAATGTGGTTGACACTTAACGGCCCTCTGGGCAATTAGGGATGGGTAATAAATACTAGCCTGACCAGTGATCTCCATGTCCCATGAAGGAATAAAAAGAAATCTGGCGTAGCTATGAAACATAGCTATGAAACATGCCAACCAGCATCAGCAGCAAATGATTGACAGAGCTAAGAGATCCCACAACCAATGGATCAAATCTAAGCTCTGCAGTCATGCCAGGTGGACAACTAAACAACTCACTGGAGGAGCAGGCTCCACAAATGTTCCAATCCTCAATAATGGAAGAGCCTAATACATCAGTGCAAAAGATGAGAGTGAAGCTTTCATGACATTGTTCATCCAAAAGTGCCAAGTGGATGATATATTTGGTCTCCTCCAGTGGTCGATTGCATCAAAGACGCCAATCTTCAACAGATTTGATTCACTCTACATGATATTAAGTGACAGTTGGAGGCACTGGCTACTACAAAGACTATGGACCTCGACAACATTCCACTGCAGAACCAAAGACGTGCTGCAGAACTTGCTACACTCTAGCCAAGCTGGTCCAGTACAGTTACAACACTGGAATCTACCTCACAATGTGGAAATTTGCCCAGGTATTCCTGTATTCAAGAAGTAGGAGAAATTCAACCTGGCCAGTTGCCACCCCCATCTAGCTACTCTCGATCATCAGTGAAGCGAGGGAAGGTGTCATCAACAAGGCAATCGAGTAGCACCTGTTAGGCAACAGCCTGGTCACTAATGCCCGGTTTTGATTCCACTAAGGTCTGTCAGCTTCTGACCTCATTATAGGCTTGGTTCAAACCTGGACAAAAGAATAGAATTCCAGAGGTGAGGTGAGAGGGATAACCCTTCACATTAAGGCTGCATTTGATAAAGTGTGGCACCAAGGAGTCATCTGGAATCAATGGGTATCAAGGGCAAACTGTCTATTGGTTGAAGTCAGTCACCTCAGCTGCAGGACATCTCTTTTGGAGTTTCTCATGGTAGTGTCCTAGGCTTAAACATCTTCAGCTGGTTCATCAATGCCCTTTCCTCCTTCATAAAGTCAGAAATAGGAGTGTTTGCTGATGATTGCACAATTTATGACGCCTTAGATACCAAAGCATTCCATGTTCAAATGCAACAAGACCTGGACAATATCCAGACTTGGACTGACAAGTAACAAGTAGCTTTCTCACCTCACAAATGCTAGACTCTAACTATCTCCAATCAAAGACAATCTAACCACTGCCCCTAACATTCAATTGCATTTCCATTATTGAATCTCCCACTATTTAAATCCAGGGATTGCCATTGGCCAGAAACTCAACCAGATTTGCCATATAAATGCAATGGCTAGAAGAGTTATAAATAGCTTGGGACACTGCATCAAGCAACTCACCTCCTGATTCCCCAAGCTTGTCCACCATCTACTAGGCACAGCTGTGATGGAATGTTGCTCATGTGCCTGATGAGCGCAGCTCCAACGACATTCAACAGGCTCACCATCACATTCTCAAGAGCAAGTAGGTTCAGGCAATAAATACCAGCTAGCAACACCCACATGCCAAAAGTAAATAAAAAGAAACATAGAAAGGGAACAATAGGAGAAACAATCTCAACTACATTCTGAAGGTCACCTGCCTTGTCTTACCAGACAATAACCCAACTGTTATCTGTTCACAGATTTCTGTCTGGCATGTTTTGCTTTTAGCTCAATTGAGGGAGAAGTCCATTTCATCATTGGCTTCAACATTTGTATCCAGTTTGTCCAGGTGCAAAGCTGAGTCTACCTTCAGCTTTCTCCATCTGTCACGCATAATGCGTACATTGCTCTCCTGTTGGCAATATTTTAATCCTGCAGCCCTTTTTCCAATTCTCACAGCTTTTTTTATTTTCCTTATCCAACGTAAAGCACACAAATGGGCATGGTTGACTAACTTGTTTTGGGCTGTTTCTAGCTCAGTTTTTCCTTCCATAACCCATTTCAAAAGCTTATCAATGACATGCTCACAAGTACCATCACATATTTCTACAATCTCCAGTATAGCTCCCTCCGCTGATGATTCTAACTTTTCCATTAAACTACAACCTGCTGTGATGTGGTAACTTCAATTAAAAGACTGCCACTTCTCCCAGCTTCTCAAACTTGAAGACAATTAAACCCCAACTTCTGTGATCCTATCTTCATCACCAATTGTTGATTTTTGTGGTTCGTGATCACAATTACCAAGACAGTCTACGATACATTGCATTTTTCTAACTTTATTGACGTTATGAAGACACTGTAGTTTAGATATGATAAATTCATTAGTTAGACAAACAGTATATAATCATGAAACTTGATGCTTTGCTGATACCAAAGAATACACTGGCTGTCTGCATAGAATGTTTTGATCTTGTTAAAGTGGTGGAGACCGCATCTGACCCTCTAGCCAAGCTTGTCTCGGCCTTCCTCCTGTATTTCTGATCCATCTTCCATTTGCCTGGTGAAGACTGCTGTCTGAGGACGACCAAGTGAAAACTGCTGCCTACCAGTTCTGCTTGTTAAAAACTCCCTAAGAAGGAGAACTCACCTCTGCCCCTGCCTACCCTATTCTTATACCCTGTGCAGATCGTCCAGTGTAAATTTGATTTGTCCCCAGCACTAATTCTGACTCCTGAATTCTTTTGTCCCCTGAGCTGCTTTTCCAACACAGATTAGTCTTCTTTAACTTCTTTGACCCCTGTGTGGTTATTTCACTGTGGAATTGTCCTAGCGGGCTTCCCCCACTGCCTCCTATCCTGAGTTCTCCTCTCTGACCCTGGAACTTATCCATATGTTTCTTGGGGCAGGCTATTTTCTCAATGTCAATGGCCATAGGATAACCACTCATGACACTTGATGATTGTCATACCTCCTACATTTGATGGTTAGTTTACAATTCTTTCTACGATCAAATACTGCATATTGTTGAAAACAACACAATGATAGTAAGATGCATTTGGCACCAGATGAATTGTTGACGCTAGTCTTAGGCATTGTGACGTGTGTTTTTTTGTAATCCTTGCCTTTCTTTTCAATCAAGACGGCAGTGGAGTAGCAAGGCTGAATGCTGGCTCTTGGCTGGGGCTCATCTGTTGCTATCTGCTTTCTTTAATAATCATAGATATAGAGTTATATTGCATGTAAACAGACTATTTGGTCCAACTCTTCTGTGCCAACTAGATATCAGATCAGTCCCATTTGCCAGCATTTGGCCCTTATCCCTCTAAACCCTTCCTATTCACGTACTCATGCCTCCACTACTTTATCTGGTAGCTTGTTCCATACATGCACCATCCTCTGTGTTTACCTGGTAGTATATGCTGGCCCATAAGGTTGCAGATTGTGCTACAGTACAATTCTGCTGATGATGACAGTCCACAGTACCTCATGGATGAGTAATCTTGAGTTGCTAGATCTGTCCAAAGTCTGTCCCATTGAACACGGTGATAATGCTACAGGACACTATGATTTATATCATATTTTAAACAAAGAAAGACAAGTAATCAGGTTACTTAATAAATACAATGATGGTTTTATCAAAACAAAACTCATTAAGATGCAGTAATTTGAAATCATACAAAGTCAGCAATATACGACATAGAACAAAAGCCAAAAGAACTGTGGATGCTGTAAATCAGAAACAATAGCAAAACGTGATAACAAGGTGTGGAACTGGATGAACACAGCAGGCTAAGCAGCATCATAGGAGCAGGAAAGCTTGACGTTTCGGGCCTAGA
>JAHRHZ010000176.1:1107004-1117088 GCA_024137785.1 Ginglymostoma cirratum
TGAAGAAGGGTCTAGGCCCGAAACGTCAGCTTTCCTGCTCCTCTGATGCTGCTTGGCCTGCTGTGTTCATCCAGTTCTACACGTTGTTATCTCAATCTCCCCTTAGACGACTGATTACTTCCTAACTGGTCTAAATTCTACTGAAATGCTATTTAAATAAAGACAGGTCCATGCCCCACTGATATAAACCCAATTAATAAGAAGCAATAAATTATAGCCTAGTCTCTCCATGTTTGCACAGACTGTCTTCTGGAATATTGTGTCATCTCCTGTCTCTTCACAAGTGCCTTTCTTCTACGGATTCTCTCTGTAATTTCGCCTGTGAGAATTTTGAGCTAAAATACTGTGGTTTGATTACAATCAAACAATAATCAAAATACTTTGATTAATTAGTTGGGCCTTCTTTGACAGCTGAATGGTGCTAACGCTGGCAGGTGGCAGTGGTCTCTCTCTCTTTCAGATGACAGTTGGCTCTCTGCCAACTGTCAAAAAACACTTTCTTAAATACCACCGATGATGCAACAAATTCTCACTATATGATTGGGTTAGGCTGCCAACACCATCAGTTTTTAAAATCAATTGGCTTTGAATTGCTGAGTGTTTGGTTTTAAACTAATTTGCCAAATTCAAATTCGTTGTCACTACATCAAAACAAGACTATTTCACATCGCACCTGTAAGGTTTTTTTTGATACACTTGTTTTACTTTTTAAGGCTCTCTCTGCTGGCAGCTCTGCTCGCAGACATACATTTTTTAAAGATTTCTAATCACAGACAAAGCACAAATCTTTTAAAGGAACCACACAGTTTAGCTTCCTGCCTTCCAATTCATGCATACTTTACCCACCTTCAAAACAGTACAAATGAAATTCCTTTATCCTAACCCTTTGGATAGTCTTGACTACAAGCCCTCAATATGGTCTTTAAAGTTTGATACCAACATTATAATGTTCCCTATGATTCTGGATGGTACACAATGGGTTTTAATTGTTTTATTCCTAAATTACCCATAACTTCTTTGAATAACTTTGATGTAAAATTTGAACCTTGATCCAATTGTATCTCTGTGGGTAGTCCACATCTGGACATCAAAAACACCTATGTCAGACTCCTGCTAATTGACAAACGTGGGGCTGGATGAACACACCAGGTGAAGCAGCATCATAGGAGCAGGAAAACTTGACGTTTCGGGCCTAGACCCTTCATCAGAAATGGGGGAGGGGAAGAGGGTTCTGAAATAAATAGGGAGGGGGAGGCGGATAGAGGATGGATAGAGGAGAGAATAGGTGGAGAGGAGGCAGACAAGTCGAAGAGGTGGGGATGGAGCCAGTAAAGGTGAGTGTAGGTAGGGGGGTAGGGAGGAGATAGGTCAGTACAGGGAGGACGGACAGGTCAAGGAGGCGGGATGAGGTTAGTAGATAGGAGATGGGGGTGTGGCTTGAGGTGGGAGGAGGGGATAGGTGAGAGGAAAAACAGGTTAGGGAAGAGGTGGAGATGAGCTGGGCTGGTTTTGGGATGCGGTTGGAGGAGGGGAGATTTTGAAGCTTGTGAAATCCACATTGATGCCATCGGGCTGCAGGGTTCCCAGGCTGAATATGATTTGCTGTTCCTGCAGCCTTCGGGTGGCATCACTGTGGCATTGCAGGAGGCCTCTTCGACTTGTCTGCCTCCTCTCCACCTATCCTCTCCTCTATCCATCCTCTATCCGCCTCCCCCTCTCTCCCTATTTATTTCAGAACCCTCTTCCCCTTCCCCATTTCTGATGAAGGGTCTAGGCCCGAAACGTCAAGTTTTCCTGCTCCTATGATGCTGCTTGACCTGCTGTGTTCATCCAGCCCCACGCTTGTTATCTCGGATTCTCCAGCATCTGCAGTACCTTTTATCTCTCCTGCTCATTGACTACAGTTCCACCTTCAACACCATTATCCCCACCAGGCTGATCTCAAAGCTCCATGACCTTGGTCTTGGTCCACCCTCTGCAACTGGATCCTCAACCATCTGACCCACAAGCTGCAATCAGTGAAGTTAGGTAACTGCATCTCCTCCACAATAACACTCAACACTGAAGCCCTCCAAGGATGCATCCTCAACCCCCTACCATACTCCCTTTATATCTACGACTGTGTTTCCAAATTCCGAATGAACGCCATCTACAAGTTCACTGACGACACTACTGTTGTGGGATAGATATCTAACAACGATAAGTCAAAATACAGAAGGGAGATAGAGGGCTTGGTGACATGGTGCAATGAAAACAATCTGTCTCTCAATGCTGCAAAACTAAAGAACTGATCATTTACTGCAGAAAGAAAGGCAGAGAACACGCCCCCATCTACATCAATGGAACTGAGATTGAGAGCTTGAAGAGCATCAAGTTCCTCAGTGTGACAAGAACTGACAATCTGCCCTGGGCTTCCCACGTAGATGCGACAGTCAAGAAAGCATAACAACATCTCTTCTTCCTCAGGCAGCTCAGGAAATTTGACATGTTCATAAGGTGTCTCACCAACTTTACAGATGCACCATTGAAAGCATTCTGTCCGGGTGCATAATGACCTGGAATGGCAACTGCTCTACCCATGACCGTAAGAAACTACAGAAGGTGGTGTGCACAGCTCACACTATCACGGAAGCCACCCTTCCATCCATGGACTCCATTTACATGGCTCACTGCTGCGGAAAGGCTACCAACATCATCAAAGACCCTTCGTACCCCTGTAATGATCTCCTACAACCTCTTCCGTCTGACAGAACATAGAAAACACGCACGAGCAGGTTCAAAATCAGCTCCTTCCCAGTCATTATCAGACTGGTGAATGGACTCTCTAGCCTCAAACAATGATTGATCTTGCTAACGATGACCTTGCCTAGCACATGCCCTGTGCAATGTAACCTGTATGCCTTTCAGTCTTTTTGATCTGTACATCCTTTGCTTACTATGATCTGCCTGTGCTGCTTGTAAGCAAAAAGCTTTTCATTGTATGTCAGTACATATGACAATAAATCAATGAATCAATCATCTAGTAAAATATTTGAGTAACTTTTATACAACCCTTTTAGCTGTAATACTGTGTAATAGAATGGCCTCTGGAAATCTTGTGGACACATCGATTATGGTCAACAAATATGATTCCTACTTTTTGTTTTAGGTAGGCATCCTACAGAATCAATTAAAAGGCTTCTAAAAGGTTCCTCAAATATGGGAATGTATTTTAAGGGTTCTGGTTTTATCACTGCCTGAGGCCTTCCAATTACTTGTCACATATGACATGTCTGGCAAATTTGAACACATCCTTATGCTATCCAGGCCAGTAAAAAATGTTTATGTATTTTGACTTGAATTTTCCTTACTCCCAAATGACCTCCTATTTGTGATTCATGTACTACCTCCTTTCTATAAGCCACCAGTAATACACATTGATGAACTTCTGCCCATTTCTCATCCACCTGAATATATGATGGTCTCCATTTCCTCACCAATATGTCATTTTTAAGATTGTAACTTTCTGGGATACAATCAGATTCTTCTTCTATGCATACTTTTTGATACAACTGCTTCAGTTTTTCACCTTTCCATTGTAATTCAGTTAATTTCTTTGCACTAAAAACATTCACTTTATCTTGTATTTTCCTCAAACTCAATGTCTGATAAACTGAACTTCAACTTACTTTACTCTTTGATTTCTTCTCCTGTTTCCACTTGTGGCTTTGTGACCTTGTTACCACACAGTCAGGTAAAATCCCAGAATTTACCTGTAACACCTCAGTTGCCTCGCTTTCCACTGGGTTTACCACCACAATACGCAATACTCCCACCTGTGATCCATCTATTACTAAGGATGAAGTGTATTTCTGTAACCAAGAATTTCTTTATCATTCCTACCACAACTTCACCACTTTTCTCCAGACTCTCCAACCTCACTTTTTATAATGGAACTTTTCTTGTTTCACCATGAATTCCACATATTACCAATTTTTCTGGCAATAGTCTGAATATCTCTGCATCTCTCACCATCAAAGATTGACTTGCTCCCATATTTCTTAAAATCTTAATATCTTTACCTGCTCCTCCTGGCATACATGAGTAAACCTTACCCATGCAAGTAAATTCTTTAAAGAGATCTGGCACATCCTGATAGCTTCATGGAACAGGAATTCTAGCCACTGGGAGTTACAGTGGAATAATGAGAGTTGGCAGCTAAAAAATGAACATGTCTTCAATGACAAATGTCTTATTAGTTGTTGGCAGTGCATAGTCACCAGATTGGTTAGGAAGGAGGCTACAGATGTCAGCAGCAATTTGCCATGAGAGCTTGACCCTCCTCAGGTGTCAGTACTCAAACATTCCATTTCTTGGCTCCTTCCAGTTAGTTTACATTGTTCACCCCATCTGTGCAGACAGAAGGGATTAGTTTCATTTGGCATCATGTTTAGCACAACATCGTGGGCTGAAGGGCCAGTCCCTGTGCTGTATAGTTCTATGTTCTATGTTCTAGTCTCAGGAAAAGCTTTCCTTATCTCCAAAAAGATGCCTGGCACATCCTGAGCAAAATAGGTTGTTTGCAACTTACAAGTTAAAAAGTACAACTAACTTTATAATGGGAAATTAATACTACGAATCTTATAGTTAAAACCAACTGTTGTTTGTATTTTTATATTTATAATTGGGACAGTGGAAAAAATAAGTGAAATAACAAAATTTGTTAGATAGCACATGGAATACAACAAATGGCAGAATTCAAGCAGTCCTTAGACATAAGCAAGTCTGGAACAGACCCAAAGAAGCATAATCAGTAACTTTGGAATGCAAATTCATAGGATGCATAGAAAAATCCTCAAGCCTGGAGATTACAATGCCTGTTAAGGACCATGAGATCATGGGAACCTGGGGCTGTCCATAGGAATGCCAATCATTGACAAGGTGTTTCACAGGACTGTATGTATGGAATAAAGGGGAAGGACACAGTGACCACATTTGATGTGATTATTGTAACACAAAATGTATAAAAATGCTGTATTTCACTGTAAAAATCAGAGTGTGTCATTGATCTGTCTTCCAATCTGATCTGTAGATTAAGAAAATGACTGGGTTCTCACATCAAGGCCAGATTTGGGAAAGATCTTTGATCCTGTCACTGCAGTAACTGGTTGTTGCTTGAATAGGAATAAAGTCTGCCACTTGCCTGAATCCTGCCGGCCTCCTGATTCTTTCTCCCCGGTTGTGGGGTGGGGGGTAACACTCGTGCAGATGGCGCTGCAAGCAGTCTGCTCTGCTTGTAACCAGACGACCTCGGGCTCGGGTTTGGGTGAATATGTTTATTTATCACCCTTTGAGTTAATGTGGCACTTGGTGTGGGAGCTTCTGTAAGCCAGAGCACAAAATGAACTTTTCACCTGGAGCGACAGAATTACAGGTGCCTGGCACAAAAGCGCTTAGGTAAAACGGGAGGCAAAGGCTTCTGATGCAAAAGACACAGGGAAAAGAGTGAGGCAAGTGCCTTGGTCACAGAAGGCATGTGAAAAAGAGCGAGGCAAGTGCCTCGGGGACAAGAGACGCATGAGAAAAGATCAATAAGAGGTCGGAAATCCTCGGGTGCGAAAGGTGATAGCTGCCCAAAAGATCAATAAGAGGTTGGAAATCCTCGGCAGAAAAAACGATAGAAGCAGTGGACGACCTCATACACAGGCGCTAGGTCGTCTGGGAGAATGGCAGAAAAGGAAAAAAAATCCCACTGGTGTTCAGACCGGTCCATTCTGCCGACAGTGTTTAGAAGAAAGAGCACAGAAACAAGCTAAAATAGTTCATAAATAAGGATGAGAGAGAAGAAAACCAACTCTCTGCCAGTTCATCGAAATTTGTAGAAGTTTTATCTCTGTGGTCTGATTTGAATGCACCTTTGTTTGTTGGTTGCTAAATGTCGTCTTGTGCAATTTGTGTGTTTTTGTTCCTGGAGTTCAAGATCTGAGGGTGCTTTGAAGTTAGTTTGTATTTTGGGGATCTATGGTGATTTAAAAATGTGGTGCGCCTGTTTAAGTGTGGGATATGTATGGTTAATGTAATGTCTGTTTAAGGAACTGTACGTGGTTGTGCAAAGCAGAAGTCTGCAACAAAATGTTGATTTAAAAAGTTGGTTCGTAAAGCTTGATAAAAATTTATCTTTTAGAATTGTCTCTGTAATGTGTTTGGACTTGGGTAACTCAATTTCAGAAATTACCATGTTTTGAATTTCATTTTCTGGCCAGGGTGAACTTCCAAATACTGTTTTAACACATTAGTGATTATTTAATTATGGATGATAAGATTTGCTGATTGTAAATGTATGATGGTGTGAAAGTATGCAAATAGTGGGAAATTTGGAATCTTGGAAATGTGATTCTTTTGAACAAAATTCTGATGGTATTTTCTAAAATCTGAAAAAGCTGATAGACAAATTAGCGAAGGCAAACTTAACAAAGGAGGTGGGTTTTTCTTTAAAGTGTAATATTTATTTTCTTGCAGGTGGAGGAGTGACAGAAGATATAATTTCATGCAAGAGTTTATACCCCATCCCCTTATTGATTACGCAGTAGATCAATACTAATTAGCCCATTCTGCTTGACATGGATGTGTTTTGGATGGATATCTTCTTTGAAATTTTGGGTCCATGTATGATGTTGTTTTACTGGTACTGGGTGAAGTAATCTGTGGATAGAGAACTGTAGGATTAGAAAGAAAACAAACACAAACTAAGAAAGTACACAATTGGGCTGTGGAGGCAGGAAATAACCAGGGGACTATTAAGAAACTAGCAGTAGTTATTCCAGAGAACACACACAGACAGAGAGCCTATCCGAAACACCTAAAGGAGGAGTGTGCTTTGCATGCAATAAGGGAGGACATTTTGCCAAAAATTGTCCCAATAAAATCATTAAATGTGAGAACTGTGGAAAGCCAGGACACAAAAAAGAGGATTGTTGGTCCTCTGGGGGAGGTAGGCATGGACAGGGACCAAGACAGAATTAGGGAAATCCCAAGTTAGTCGCCAGTAGCAATAGATAGTAATGCAAGGCAGCCGTAGCATTCTACCAGAAAGAAAAGAATAGTTATTATTAAAGGGGTAAGACAAGTCTTGAAACTATTTAATTACTGCAGGAACTTTGTAGAAAATTGCAGCAAACTAGCCAGACCCCTGCAAGACGTTATGAAAGGGGGCAGGCTAGTTCAGCGAAGACTGGATGGGGACCTGAGCAGGAAATGGCCTTTGTCAAGATCAGACATTGGTCGCCGCACCAGCACTAGGACTCCCTGACCTGAAAAAGCCCTATCATCTCTTTTGCAGTGAAAGCAATGGCAATCAATCTGCACTGGTGTTACAGAGACACAGAGACGAGCTCCAGCCTGCAGGATACTACTCGGGTAAAATGGATCCAGTCATGATGGGGCAACACTTGTGCGTTCGCGCCATCAAACGTGCTACCTGGGCACTAATGACATTCTCCCCCGTGATACAACTGGGGAAAGTAATATTACATTCCCCCACATAGTATAGTTCAGCTATTGGAAGCTGGCAAATGGATCCAAATGGGAATCCTCACTATTGCCAGGAGACAAGCACATGGAAGTGGTTAAAGATAATAGAAAGAACCCAGCAAGTCATGTGAATCAGGAAAGAGAAATAATCTCAAGCAAGGGGGCCTTGTTTCTCCCCTTGTGGAGCAGGAAGAAGAGAGACAGGGTTGAGTTAAGGAAGAACCATAAGAGGGCCCAGATGTGAAATCCATGTTTGTAAACGGAGCATGGAAGTATGATGATGAGGCCCAGACCGGGTGGGCCATGGTAAATTTGAAAGGGGAGCTTTTTAGCGTGATGAAGGGTAGAAGGATGTCATTCTGCCCAGGTAGCTGAACTAAAAGCACTTACTGCCGCCCTACAGTTAGGGAGAGGTCAAAGGTTTAACATCTACACAGTCAGTAGATATGCCTTCAGTGTAGTCCATGACTACATGATGGCATGGGCAAGATGCAGTTATGTTACCTTGAGTGGTAGTGTAATTCAGCATGAGACCCTAGTCAAGGACTTCGTGACCGCAGCTATTGAGATGAAGGAGGCAGTAGTAAGTAAAGTAAAAGCACACAGAAAGATTCAGATGCCAGAGCAGGGAAGGAACTACTACGCAAACAGTGCAGCAAAAACAATGCTAGAACAGGAATTGATAACGATAGCTGTGAGAAAATGGGAATGGGAAGAGGCATTGCTAAATTTTGCAAGAGGTGCACTGCATGTGCAGAGGCAGAACCAGGACAGGGAATTAAAATGAGCCATCAGCCCTGGCCATGGGGACCATGAGAACACATTCAAATAGACTTTATAGGACCACTCCCACAAAGTCAGAATAAGAAATTCTGTCTGTTCATGGTTGACCCAGTTTAGCAGATGGGTAGAAGCTTTCCCCACAAAGGACTGCACCGCAACCTCACTGGCAAAAACATTGACAGCTGAAATAATACTCAAGTGAAGGGGGGGAGGGGGGTGCTCCTGTACAACTAGACTCACACCAAGGGACCTACCTCAGGCAAGTGGCTGAAGGAAGCATGTAAATTTATGGGAATAATGCCATAACTCCTAATCCACAGAGCTCGGGTATGGTAGAGAGAATGAATAGAATGCTGAAAAATGCTCTGACCAAAGCAATGATAGGAGAAGGCATTAAATTGACCCTGTCCCCACCAGCCATTTTGATGGCCCAGAGGGACAGGCAATGATACTTCCCCAGGACCTAATCACAGAGGGAGCAGGACAGACTAACAGCAAGGGATAAGTCTGAGATTACACGAAATCCCTGTGTAAGCATGTACATATACTTAATGGACAGGCACAAGACCAGCTGCTTGTTAAGGATTGGGAGTCTGAGGGATGCCCAGGACAAACAGAAATGCCAGCCCCAGGATGAAAGGTCCTGGTGAAAATAATCCCAAGCAAGGGGGCCTTGTTTCTCCGATGGGACAGGCCTAATGAAGTAATATTAATAGCTAACAGGAGCGCACTTATCAATGAAAATGGAATTACTAAATGGAGACATCCTACCCAGATAAGGGTATGTAGGGGTTAATAGTATAAGAGTCCAACCTGCTAGTCTGGTATTCTTTTCCTTTCTCTCTCTACCTCTCTCTCTCTGTCTCTCTCTCTCTCTCTCTCTCCCTTATCTCTCCAACTTGCCAGTTTTAAAAGGCCCTCACCATGTGATCACCTACCAGCAGCAGGAACAGGATCCTCGACCCCAGGACGGCAACCAGGATTGATTAAGGTTGCATGAAAATGTATGTGGCATGGTTGCGCGGTGGAAACCATAATTAAAAATATTACTGATACTAGCATAAGCATGAAAACATTAATCCTCTGTGGGCTCCTCTTAATTTTGATCCCATCAGAGACTGACAGGCAAGTGGCAAGATGGCACCTTAATGCCAACAAATTTTTATACATGCCATATGCTTATACTAAATGTATTAATGTCAGTTGCTGCGTCTGCACACACATCCTGATACACTCTCAGGCAGTGATACCCCTGTGGCCCATACCTTTAACGCCTCAGACCTCGCTGAATTGGTATTGAGACAGAAAAGTATCACAGGGAATGGTTTTGGGGAGGGATGCAAATTTTCAAATGTTAGAAAAATAAGAAATAAATCTTTTTTTAAAAAAAGACAGTACATTCTTTCTCTCAGGACTTCTATTTGGTCTGACCAGGCTCCACCAGTTCCCAACCAGTAGCCACCTTCACTCTGGGCCTCTTGGCCATCCCTGCTTTGCTCCTGGCCTGCTGGCTGCTGTCCCTGCTTCGGTACTGGGCTGAAGAAAAAGAAAGGAAAGGGAAAAAAATTAGAGAGAAAAGAAATGAAAAGGAACCGACAGAGTGAACAAGCTCCGGCTGTAGTGTCTACTCCACTGCCATCTTGGAATGTTATCTTGGTGATGATCTTAGTGTATTTGACATTTCCACTCAAGGAAAAAGATTTCAAATATCCATCCCATTCATTCCCCTCAGCAAGCCAGAGACAGAGATGTTGGCCAGGGAACAGGGTTGTGTGTTAAAGTGGCAGGCAAC
>JAHRHZ010000176.1:1117488-1161442 GCA_024137785.1 Ginglymostoma cirratum
CCAGCCCCACACCTTGTTGTCTCGGAGGCGAATATGTGTCTGGTGGTTGCATTTTACTGGAGGCGGCAGAAATGGCATCTGTTGATCTTCTGGATGTGGATGCTGATGGGATGGTAGGTAAAGATTGTAGGTCCCTACTAACATAATCTGGCCTAGGGGCAAAGGGGGAATTTGAAAGACACAAAATGGCCGACAAGGGTTAAAAGGATTTAAACAGCCTGCTCCAACATTTGAGTGAAACATAATTGTACCTTTGAACTGGGCTACTCCAAGGTGAATGAGAGGCCCTACAAGCAATCATCGAGACTGTTTGATAAGAGGGTATCAAAAGATTGGGTGGCATGCTGGCTCAGTGGTCAGCACTGCTGCCTGCAGCACCAGGGACCTGGGTTCGATTCCACCCTTGGGGGACTGTCTGTGTGGAGTTTGCACGTTCTCCCCACATCTGCATGGGTTTCCCCATGCAGTTCTTTTGGTTTTTAATTAGTAAAATAACAAAGTTTGATAGAGATAGCACATGGAGTACAATGAATAACAGAATTCAAGCAGCCTTTAGATATAAGCAAATCTGGGACAGACCCGAAAGCATTTAACCAGTAGCTTTTGAATGCGAATTAATAGAATGCATAGAAAGATCCTAAAGCCTGGAGGTTATAATGTGTGTTAAGCACCATGAAATCATGGGAACCCGGGACTGTCCATAGGAATGCCGACCATTGATTAGGTGTTTCACAGGTTGGGTGTATGGAATAAGGGGGAACAACCATGTTGTATGTGATTATTCTAATACAAAATGTATAAAAATCATAGAATCCCTACAGTGTGGAAACAGGCCCTTTAGCCCAACATTGCCACGGAGCGCAGTGGAGGCCGGAACGTTAAATGTCTTCAAGGCAGAGATTGATAAATTCATGATCTCGCAAGGAATCAAGGGCTACGGGGAGAGTGTGGGTGAGTGGAGTTGAAATGCCCATCTGCCATGATTAAATGGTAGGGTAGACTCGATGGGCCGAATGGCCTTACTTCCACTCCTATGTCTTATGGTCTTAAGTCCACACCGAACCTTAACGCATCTCACCCAAGTCCAGACCCGCCCCACTATAACCCACCTGATCTACAATCCCTGAGCACTACAGGCAATTTAGCACAGCCAATCCACCTAGCATGCACATCTTTGGACTGTGGGAGGAAACCAGAGTACCCAGAGGAAACCCACACAGACGCCAGGAGAACGTGCAAACTCCACACAGACAGTCACCTGAGGGCGGAGTTGAACCCAGGTCCCTGGCGCTATGAGGCAGCAGTGCTAACCACTGAGCCACCGTGCATATTTCAGTGTAAAAAAATCAGAGTATGCCATTGATATCTCTTCCAATTTGAGCCATAGATTAAGAGAACAACTGGGTTTTCATGTCGAGGCCAGACTTGGGGAATATCTTTGACCCTCTTCCTGCTAAAACTGGGTGTTGCTTGAATAAGAACAAAGTCTGCCATTTGCCTGAGTCCTACCTGCCTCCTGAGTCTTTGTCACCAGTCAGGGGATAACACTCCTACAACCACCTTGGTTAAGTAGTGGTGCTGCTGAGCCACTCTTAGTGATGGACATTGAAGTCCCTTACCCAGAGCATGTTTTGTGCCCTTTCCATCCACGGTCCCTCCTCCAGGGAGGTAAATCCATATTAAACAACTAGAAATATGCCAAGGGTCTTGCAGTTATCTGGATATAAATGCATAATGGCAGATAATTTGCCAGGTCTGAGAGGTATGGAAACTTTTCTGGTGGTGGTGATGATAATCGCCAGACTAAGCAAGCATTTGCATCTGTGCATTTCTTCCCAGAGGTGTAGAGTGCCATCAAATGCATACACGTGGCCATCTGAGCACTCCCAGAACAATCAGAAGCATTCATCAATGATAATTAATTTCTTTACATCAACTCATTGCTGCTGTGCAATGAGAAAAGGAATGTATGTCTGTGTTAGATTCTGTCAGATCTGTGATTACCAAGCAACAAAGTAGCTAACTTACCAGACTACTATAAAAACACATCTGGTCGGAGATATTATTTACAGAAGGAAATCTCGTCCAGCCTAGCCTGTCAGAGAATTGTAGAATTGTTACTGCTCAGAGGAAAACTATTTGACTCATTATGGCTGCACCAGTCCACCATAGAGGCAGTTTAACTCATTCACTCCCCTGCCTTCTCCCCATTGTTCTGCACATTTTTCTTCTGCAGATAACAAGTCCCATTTGACTGTCTCGATTGAATCTGTCTCCTCCACACTGTTGAGTATTGCGTTCTCGGTCCTAACCACAAGCTACATGGAAAGGCTTTTCTTCTTGTCACCATTGCACCTTTTGCCAGTTTCCGTAAATCTGTGCCCTCCTGTTTCCAATCCTTCTATCGATGGAAGCATTTTTCCCTTACCTACACTGTCTTAGACCCCTTAGTTTTGAATACTTTTATGAAATCTCCTTCTCTTCAAGGAAAACAATTCAGACTTCTCCAATCCATCTTTGTACCTGAAGATCAGTTTTGACTAAAGGTGCAGTTGAAACTGAAGTAGGTGTGAAAGTGATGTGAACATAGTTTATTTGAAAAGACAAAAAGGCACAGGTGCACTCCTGAATAAAATTCAATCGGCTCTTTTGCAAATCTTTATTGATGTCTTTCAGTTCTGCACATCTGCACATGAATCAGTGTCATCGTAATCATGCTGCTGCTTGATATATGAGTGATGTAAGTCATTGCATAACAACTGAAGGACAGGTAACATTGGACCTATGTTTTCAAAACCACTGGGGCCTTCTTATCACATCTGTGTTAACTAAAATATTTTTTTGAGATTAATTGTTACGATTAGCCAACTATTCCATTATCGATGCAACATCCCATTAAAGTGGTAGAAAGCAAACCAGATGAACTCTTATTTTTCCATCTATCAGTTTCTGGGTTCCTAACAGATAAGTTAATGTGCTGATTGTGACAACGTGGAACATTTGCTGGATTGTTATGAAACCCCATAATTGAAAACTTAACTGTTAGTTTTATTGTGTTCTCTACAGATACTTGTCAAACTGTTTAATATTTTCCAGCAATTTCTGTTCTTGTTTCAGATTTGCAACAATGTCATTTATTTGCTTTCTGTTTGTACATTTTTCAGCGTGATTTGAAAATGTGTCTACATTTCCAGGTTAAAGGTACTGCTTCAGAGTCTAAGCTAGAACTTTGGCTTGAACATGTTAGTGACAGGCCAGTGTTAATGTTTGAAAATAATAATCCATTACAATGTTTGAGCACTTGATCTTTTTAGCTTCACATAAACACTGGCAAATGTGTGAAGTATATCGATTGTTGTAAATTCTGGTTGCATTGCAAGCAGAGTTTCTTGAAAATGACCGTACCCGTATTTGTTGATCTATCCAATGTGTTGGGCCTCCACATAAGCGATGGTGCATGTGTTAGTGTTAAATAACTTTGAGAAGAACAAGTGATTTATGTTGGCCTATGGTTCCTGAAGCTGTCTGTCACTGAGATGGAGTTGAGTAATTTCTGAGCCTGTTGTGTACTGATTAATTGTTGTGAGCAGTCAACAGCTTTGTTAACATTGTATCATGTGACTACCAGAATGATTGAATGGGAACTAGATGAACCAAAGGCTAGAAAAGAGATATAAAAGGGATAAGGGAATGGAGTTCATATAAAATGTACAGGATTCTTTTCTAATCCTCCATGTAATGAAAAATGAACAAGAGCCAATAAGAGAGATAAAAGTTGAGGAATATCAAGTAATACTGTTTAACATAATATTTAAGGAGGAAATAAGTTCTGATGAAGATCCAATTAATAGCTTGGAAAAGACCTGCTTTTGAGGGATTGACAATAGAACTTGAAAAAATGAAACAGACAACAACAATGATACTGATAAACAGTGGTGGTAAGGGGTAATGGGAAACATGTAACACAATTTTAAACAGATCCTGGTAAATAAAAAATTCTGCTACAAAAAAACAGAACAATGAAGTATTTTTGAGACCAAAGGGTAATGCAAAAGGGTTAAAAAAAAAGCACAGAAGAATTCCAATATTAAATTGTCAAGACATATGAATTAAATTTTTAAAATACTTTGAGGTAGATAAACAAAAGGGAAAGTTGAGGTTGAAATAGGAAGAAATGGTGGACCAAAGATTGGTCAGGATAAAACTATAGACTTACTGAAGTAGTAATTATATTTAATTATTTTTTCATCAGAACCTACTGACAGGTCAATTGGCAGAGCATTGAAAGAAGATGTAGCAGAGGGAGTATTATAGTTACTTAAAAATTCATGCAAGAAAGATGTAATATTATTAGATAGCTAAAATAATACCTACATTTAAATGAAAAGTAGACCTTGCCCAAGGAACTGAAGATCAGACAGTTTAATGTTGGTGTTAGGAAAATAGTGGAATCCCTACTAAAGACGAAACAAAAATCCAGCTCAAAATTAAAACTCTGATAATGAATAATCAACACTGATTTCAAAAGGGTTATGTTTGACTGACCTAATTGCATTTTTAAGTGGAGACAGAAAAAGCAAAGTGAAGATAATATTTCCAGAGGCATTCTGGCATGAGGGGTCACATAATTGCTTACTGAATAAGATCAGAGCTTGAGAAGTCAGGACTAGTAGCATCCTATCCAGACCCATTCCCCTAATGGGGATGGATAACTAATTGGTTTCTGGATAGCTCCGGAGAGCCACAGAAGATGGGAATCAAAGGGAGACCACTATTGCTTACAATTTAAATTTAGATCACAATTTTCAGTTTGGAATAAAACAATTTGAGATTTGTTCATTAGAATTAGAATTAGAATTAGAATCAGAATCCCTACAGTGTAGAAACAGGCCCTTTGGCCCAACAAGTCCACACTGACCCTTGGAGCATCCCACCCAGATCCATCCCCCTATAACCCACACACCCCTGAACACTATGGGCAATTTAGCATGGCCAATCCACCTAGCCTGCACATCTTTGGACTGTGGGAAGAAACCCATGCAGACAAAGGGAGAATGTGCAAACTCCACACAGACAGTCACCCAGGGCTGGAATCGAACCTGGGTCCTGAGTGCTGTGAGGCTGCAGTGCTAACCACTGTGCCACCCCCTCATGATGCCAATGTTGTGGAAAGTAGCAATTGTGAAGAAGTTTTAAACATTAAAAAATAATTAATGAAGTAGTGGGCGGCACAGTGACTCAGTGGTTAGCACCGCTGCCTCACAGCGCCAGGGACTTGGGTTCGATTCCACTCACTGGTGACTGTCTGTGTGGGGTTTCCTTCGGGTGCTCTGGTTTCCTGTCACATCCAAACGTGTGCGGGCTAGGTGGATTGGCCATACTGAATTGTCCATAGTGTTCAGGGATGACGAGATTAGGGGAATGGGTCTGGATAGGATGCTCTATGTGCTAGTGTGGACTTGTTGGGACGAAGGGCCTGTTTCCACATAGAACATAAAACATTACAGCGCAGTACAGGCCCTTCAGCCCTCGATGTTGCGCCGAAATGTGAAACCAATCTGAAGCCCATCTAACCTGCACTATTCCATTATCATCCATATGTTTATCCAATGACCATTTAAATGCCCTTAAAGTTGGCAAGTCTACTACTGTTGCAGGCAGGGCATTCCGTGCCCTTACTACTCTCTGAGTAAAGAACCTGCCTCTGACATTTGTGCTACATCTATCACCCCTCAATTTAAAGCTATGTCCCTCGTGCTAGCCATCACCATCCAAGGAAAAATGCTCTCACTGTCCACCCTATCTAATCCTCTGATCATCTTGTATGTCTCTATTAAGTCACCTCTTAACCTTCTTCTCTCTAACGAAAACAGCCTCAAGTACCTCAGCCTTTCCTCATAAGACCTTCGCTCCAGACCAGGCAACATCCTGGTAAATCTCCTCTGCACCCTTTCCAATGCTTCCACATCCTTCCTATAATGCGGTGACCAGAACTGTACGCAATACTCCAAGTGCGGCCGCCCCAGAGTTTTGTACAGCTGCAACATGACCTCATGGCTCTGAAACTCAATCCCTCTACCAATAAAACCTAACACACCGTATGCCTTCTTAGCAACCCTATCAACCTGGGTGGCAAATTTCAGGGATCTATGCACATGGACACCGAGATCTCTCTGCTCATCCATACTACCAAGAATCTTACCATTAGCCCAGTACTCTGTATTCCTGTTACTCCTTCCAAAGTGAATCACCTCACACTTTTCCGCATTAAACTCCATTTGCCACCTCTCAGCCCAGCTCTGCAGCTTATCTATGTCCCTCTGTAACCTGCAACATCCTTCCACACTATCCACAACTCCAGCGACTTTAGTGTCATCCTCAAATTTAGTAACCCATCCTTCTATGCCCTCATCCAGGTCATTTATAAAAATGACAAACAGCAGTGGCCCCGAAACAGGTCCTTGTGGTACACCACTAGTAACTGAACTCCAGGATGAACATTTCCCATCAACCACCACCAATTTCCACCACCACCAGCTAGCCAATTTCTGATCCAAACCACTAAATCACCCTCAATCCCATGCCTCCGTATTTTCTGCAATAGCCTACCGTGGGGAACCTTATCAAACACTTTACTGAAATCCATATACACCACATCAAATGCTTTACCCTCATCCACCAGTTTGGTCATCTTCTCAAAGAACTCAATAAGATTTGTGAGGCACGGCCTACCCTTCACAAAACCGTGTTGACTATCCCTAAACAAATTATTCCTTTCTAGATGATTATAAATCTTATCTCTTATAATCCTTTCCAACACTTTACCCACAACCGATATAAGGCTCACTGGTCTATAATTACCAGGGTTGTCTCTACTCCCCTTCTTGAACAAGGGGACAACATTTGCATTCCTCCAGTCTTCTGGCACTATTCCTGTAGACAATGACAACATAAAGATCAAAGCCAAAGGCTCTGCAATCTCCTCCCTAGCTTCCCAGAGAATCCTAGGATAGATCCCAGCTGGCCCAGGTAACTTATCTATTCTCACATTTTCCAGAATTGCTAACACCTCCTCCTTATGAACCTCCATCCCATCTTGTCTAATAGCCTGTATCTCAGTATTCTCCTCAACAGCATTGACTTTTTCCTGCGTGAATACTGACGAAAAATATTCATTTAGCACCTGTCCTATCTCTTCAGACTCCATGCACAATTTCCCACTATTGTCCTGGACTGGCCCTAATCTTACTCTAGTCATTCTTTTATTCCTGACATACCTATAGAAAGCTTCAGGGTTTTCCTTGATCCTACCTGCCAAAGACTTCTCATGTCCCCTCCTGGCTCTTCTTAGCTCTCTCTTTAGGTCCTTCCTGGCTAACTTATAACTCTCAAGCGCCCTAACTGAGCCTTCACGTCTCATCTTTACATAAGCCTCCTTCTTCCTCTTGACAAGAGATTCAACTTCTTTAGTAAACCACGGTTCCCTCGCTCGACCACTTCCTCCCTGCCTGACAGATACATACTTATCAAGGACACGCAGTAGCTGTTCCTTGAACAAGCTCCACATTTCAATTGTGCCCAGCCCCTGCAGTTTCCTTCCCCATTCTATGCATCCTAAATCTTGCCTAATCGCCTCATAATTGCCTTTCCTCCAGCTATAACTCTTGCCCTGCGGTATGTACCTATCCCTTTCCATCGCTAAAGTAAACGTAACCGAATTGCGGTCACTATCACCAAAGTGCTCACCTACCTCCAAATCTAACACCTGGCCTGGTTCATTAGCCAGTATCAAATCCAATATGGCCTCGCCTCTTGTTGGCCTATCTACATACTGTGTCAGGAAACCCTCCTGCACACGTTGGACAAAAACTGACCCATCTAAAGTATTCGAACTATAGCATTTCCAGTCAATATTTGGAAAGTTAAAGTCCCCCATAACAACTACTCTGTTACTTTCGCTCCTATCCAGAATCACCTTTGCTATCCTTTCCTCTCCATCTCTGGAACTTTTCGGAGGCCTATAGAAAACTCCCAACAGGGTGACCTCTCCTTTCCTGTTTCTAACAAATGGCCACAACACAAAGTCCCAGATACTAACCCATGCTGCAAGTTCACCCACCTTATTCCGGATGCTCCTGGCATTGAAGTAGACACACTTCAAACCTCCTTCCTGCCTGCCGGTACACTCCTGTGACCTTGAAACCTTATTCATGACCTTACTACTCCCAACCTCCTGTACACTGGAGCTGCAATTCAGGTTCCCATCCCCCTGCTGAATTAGTTTAAACCCTCCCGAAGAACATTAGCAAATTCCCCCCCCTCCACCAAGATATTGGTACCCCTCTGGTTCAGGTGTAGACCATCCCGTTTGTAGAGGTCCCACCTACCCCAGAATGAGACCCAATTATCCAGGTATCTGAATCCCTCCCTCCTGCACTATCCGTATCGCCACATGTTCAACTGCTGTCACTCCCTATTCCTCGCCTCGCTAACACGTGGCGCGGGTAACAAACCAGAGATAACAACTCTTGCTTGTTCTAGCGCTAATCTTCCACCCTAACTCCTTAAATTTCTGCCTTACATCCCCATCCCTTTTCCTACCTATGTCGTTGGTGCCTATGTGGACCACGACTTGGGGCTGCTCCCCCTCCCCCTTAAGGATCCGGAAAACATGATCCGAGACATCATGGACCCTGGAACCTGGGAGGCAACACACCAACCGCAAGTCTGTCTTGTTCCCACAGAATATCCTAACTGTCCCCCTAACTATGGAGTCCCCAATGATTAATGCTCTCCTCCTGTCCCCCCTTCCCTTCTGAGCAACAGGGACACTCTGTGCCAGAGACCTGTACCCCATGGCTTACCCCTGGTAAGTCGTCCCCCCCAACAGTATCCAAAACGGTATACTTGTTAGTGAGGGGAACGGCCACAGGGGATCCCTGCACTGTCTGCTTGTTCCCTTTCCATCCCCTGACTGTAACCCATCTACCTTTTTCCTGTACCTGAGGTGTGACTACCTCCCTGTAACTCCTCTCAATTACCCCCTCAGCCTCCCGAATGATCCGAAGTTCATCCAGCTCCAGCTCCAGTTCCCTAACGTGGTTTCTGAGGAGCTGGAGTTGGGTGCACTTCCCGCAGATGAAGTCAGTGGGGACACTAGTGGTGACCCTTACCTCCCACATTCTACAGGAGGAGTATGCAACTGGCCTAACATCCATTCCCACTGTTCTGAATTCCCAAACAGACTATTGAAAAAAAAAACTAGTAACCTTACCAAATCGGCGCTCAGAACCTTTTTTTTGGTTAGAGGAGGAGGGATTCTATGAGTATATTTAGTACTAAATGCTGAGTAATTTAGTCTCTTAGACTAAAATATTAGAAGGACAAAGATCACTTTCAAAACTAAATGGCTTACAAGTTTCAAAGAAATAAAAATTTCAAAGCTTGGTCCAATGTTGGCCATTCAGCCCTTTGAGCATGCTTTACCATTCAATATGATAGTGACTGATTCATTTTCTCAATGTCATATTTGCACTTTCTCTCAGGAGTCGCGAATGGTGCTAAGCACTGTGTAAACATTGGCAAATATTCTCACTTCTGAACTTATGATGGAGGGAAAGTTATTGATGAAGATTGTTAGGCGCTGAGGAGCTCTTGCAGAGACGGCCTGGAGCTGAGATGACTGACCTCAACAATCACAGCCATCTTCATAAATATCACACATGACTCCAACCAGCACAAGTTTGCCCCTAATATCCCATGATTCCAGTTTTGCTAGGGCTCTTTGGTGCCATACTCGGTTAAATGTGCCCTTGATGTCAAAGATTGTCACTCTCACCTTACCTCTGGAATGCAGCTGTTTTGTCTGTGTTTGAACCAAGGCTGGAACGAGGTCAGGAGCTGAGTGGTCCTGGCAGAACCCAAACTGGGCATCACTGAGCAAGTTTTTACTGAGCAGGGTCTGCTTGGGTTCTGAGGAAGGGTCACTGGACCTGCAATGTTAACTCTGATTTCTCTCCACAGATGCTGCCAGACCTGCTGAGCTTTTCCAGCAATTTCTGTTTTATGTCTGCTTGAGTGAAGTAACCTGTATGCCTCATTCTGTCAAGTTTTTTTTTCACACTGGATCTGTATGTTCTTGATTACTATGACTGCCTGTACTGCTTGTAAACAAAGCTTTTCAGTGTACTTATGTACATGTGACAATAAATTAAATCGAATCAGATCAAATCAAAAACACCTTCAAAAACAAACTGAAGAACTGCCAATACTGGAAATCAGAAACAAAAACAGAAATTGTAGGAAAAACTTGTAAGGTCTGGCAGCATCTGTGGATAGAAAGCAGCGTTAATGTTTCATGTCCAGTGACATTTCTTTAGAACAGGCTGAAGAAAGGTCACTGGACCTGAAACGTTAACTCTCTTTTCGGTCCACAAATGTTGTCAGACCTGATGAGTTTTTCCAGCAATTTCTTTTGTTGTTGATGACACCTTGCAGTACTTTGCTGATGATCAAAAGTAGACTGATGTGGCTGCAATTTGCCTTTTTTTTGCACATACCTGGTCATTTTTACATGTTATTGGGTAGATATCAGTATTGTAATTGTATTAGAACAGTTTGGCTTGAGAAGCAGGCAAGTTCTGGAGCACAGGTCTTCACTACTGTAGCAGCAGCCAGTCCCTCCAACCATTTCTTGAGATCATATGGAGATAATTGAATTGGCTGAAGACTGGTATCTGTGACCACTGGGGACCACTGGAGGAGGTCGAGATTTTTCGTCCACTTGATACTTTTGGCTGAAGACTGATGTGAATGCTTAGGCCTTACCTTTTACACTGATGTGTTGGTCTTTTCCATCATCGAGGATGGGAACATTTGTGGAGCCTCCTCCTACTCCAGTGACATATTTAATCACAACAGAAGGTGGAAAATTTGAGACCTTAAGAGTAGCCCTGTTTGGTGGTTTCACCACAATTTCACTTCATTTTTTATGTATGGAAAAGCTCAGCAGGTCTGGCAGCATCTGTGAAGGAAAAAACAGAGTTAATGTTTCGGGTCCGGTGACTCTTCCTCAGAACTGATGTTTTGCTCCCGATTTACAGCATCTGCAGTTCTTTCAGTTTTCATTTTTATGTATGTCTGGTGCAGTTCCTAGCATGCCCTCTTGGCCTCTCCAAAGAATCATGGTTGATCCCCTGGCTTGATAGGGGATATGCCAGGCCATGAGATTGCAGATTGTGTTGGAGTTCTGCTGCTGTTGAATGGCCCACATTGCCTCATGGATGCACAATTTTGAGTTGATAGATCTCTTCGAAGTCTGTTCCATTTAGCATGACGATAATGCCACATAACAGGATGGAGGGTGTTCGCAATATGTAGGCAGGACTTTGTCTCCATAAGGACTGTGCAATGGTCGTTCTTACTGATACTGTCATGAATTAGCAGCCAGTAGATTAGTAAGCATGATTTCAAGTATGTTTCTTGCTCTTGTTGGTTTCTTCACCGCCTCCAGAAGCTATGTCCTTTAGGACCCAATCAGCTTAATCAGTATTGCTGCTGCCGAGCCACTGTTGGTGATGGTGGATATTGAAATCCACCACCCAGAATGCATTTTTCACCTTGCCGCCCTCAGTGCTTCCTCCAACTGTTGTTCAATATGGAGGAGTACTGATTCATCAGCAAAGAGTACAGTATATCATAGAGTCATACAGGGCAGAAATGGGTCTTCAGCCCATCAAGTCTGCATTGACAATAACTACCACTAAAGGCTTTCTAATCCCCATTTTTTACACTTGTCCCATACCCTAAAATGGAATGTTATTTCAAATGCTCATCCAAATTTTTTTTTAAATGTTGTAAGGTTTCCAGCCTCCACTACCATCCCAGGCATTGCATTTCAGATTCCCAGCACCCACTGAGTGAAAAAGCTTTTTCTCTAATCCCCTCTGAATCTCTTGCACTTTACCCTAAAACTATGCCTCATTATTGACCTCTCAAACAGGAGGAACAGCTGTCCTTTTTCACCCTATTCATACCCCTCATAATCGTATACGCCTCAATCATGTCTCCCCTCAGCCTTCTCTGCACTGAACAAAATAGTGCAAGCCAATCTGGTGTCTCCTTATAGCTCAGTTGCTCCATCCCAGGCAACATCCTGGTGAACTTCCCCGTACCCCTCAAGTGCAACCACATCATTCTTACAGCAAGGTGACCAGAACTCCAGCTGTTGCCTAACCAGCGCAACAACACCTCTTCTTCCTCAGGCGGCTTAGCAAATTTGGCATGTTTGTAAGGACCCTCACCAACGTTTATAGATACGCCACAGAAAGCATACTGTCCGGTTGCATAATGACCTGGTACGGCAACTACCAGAACCGTAAGAAACTGCAGAAGGTGGTGTGCACAGCCCAGACCATCATGGAAGCCAACCTCCCATCCATGGACTCCATTTTCACATTTGTTGCCTTGTAAAGGCTGCCGACATCATTAAAGATCCATCCCACCATGGTAATGCTCTCCTACAACCTCTTCAGGCAGAAGATACAGAATCATGAACATATGCACTGGCATGTTCAAGAACAGCTAATTCCTTGCCATTATTAGACTGATGAATGGACTGTCTAACTTCAAATAATACTGATCTCGTTAACGTTGATCTTACGTACGTCCTGTGTGTGTAACCCGTATGCCTTACTCTGTCCAAGTATTTTTTTCACCCTATGATCTATATGTCCTTGATTACTATGATCTACTTGCAAACAAAGCTTTTCACTGTACTTAGCTACACGTGACAATAAATCAAATCAAATCAACTCAAATCCAATTCTGTACAACTCCAACATTATCTCCTTGCTCTTATACTCAAGGCCACGACTAAAGAAAGCAAGTGTCCTATATGTCTTCTTAATTATTCTATTCATGTGCTCTGCTGACTTCACCAACCTGTGAATACTTAATCCAAGATTCCTCTGAGCTCCCCAGTGACCTATCGTTCATTAAATACTCCCTCATCTTGTTTCTTCTTCCAAAGTACATCACCTCGCACTTATCAGAGTTAAATACCATCTGTCACTGCTCAGCCAATCCATCTATCTCTCCCTTTATCCCACAACCATCTGCTTCACTATTAACCCATCCGAGCAATCTTGGTGTTGTCTGCAAACTTGCTGAAATAATTTCACAGAGGCCAGTATCCCATCACCAAATCACCCTTGATTTACTAGTTCACAGTACATTGGCTGTGGCCAACTGGCTCCGAGTCAATCCCCTGAACTGAGAAGATTCTAAATCCTTGTTAATATTGGTCAGCCAGGGCTTCCTGATTGGCCCAGGTTAATAACCCCAACCAAGGATCTCATAGTTAACAAGCTGTAACTGGTTCCAATCACTACATCTTTCCCCCACTTAGTCCTGAGATGTCTTTCTTTTGTAGCTTTTCCTGTGATATTTTCACTCAGGTCCAGTTCCTATGACTTTGACTCTGACATGGGCGACATGTAGCGGACCGTAGCCTGTCTCCTGCATCCAGAGCATCCCGATAGAGTTTCCTCCTCTTCTTCTGCAGTAATGCTATCGAGGCTGCATCCATCTTGGATTCTGATGTTTCCTCAAAACTAGACACGGGGGAGAACCTATGGTTTCTGACAGGCCTTCTGGCTGTTCTGAGGGGCTAGGTACATTTTGCTCCTTCCCTGTTTGCAAGGTAACAGCTTTCAGGTGATCCACATGTTTATTCAGGACTACCTCACCAACCCAAACTTTGTAAATCATGGGACCTAACCTCGTATCAATCTCACTTTGTACCCATATGAGGACATTTCCATGGTTTTGACACCAGACTTCGTACCCTGAATTCGATTGTCACTCTCACTTAGAGGAGGCATGTGGCCAACATTGACGTTCCTGCTACTGCTTTACCCTCCCCTCCCAGGTCTGGATATGTCAGGTTTAATCTGCTGCAGAGTCTTCTCCTCAACAGCAACTCTGCTGGAGCTATCCCTGTTGTTGCATGAGGGGTGTGCCTATAATCAAACAAGAACTGGGACAGTTTGGTCTCAAGTGATGCTGTAGATTGCTTCTTTCAGCCTGCCTTCAACATTTGGACTGCTCTTTCTGCTAGACCATTGGACAATGGATGGTATGGAGCTATCCTGATGTGCCGAATGCCATTTGACTTTAGTAAATATTCAAATTCCCTGCTGGTAAATGACATCCCATTGTCCATGGCCAATACTTCCAGGAGTACATGTATCCCAAACGATGCTCACACCTTCTCAGTCATCATCCCTGAGTTTGCTGAACGAAATTTATGCATATCCAACCACTTTGAATGGGTGTCCACAATGACCAGGAACATTGAGCCCATGAAAGGCCTGGTGTAGTCGACATGCAACTGAGTCCAGGGTTTACCTGGCCAATCCCACAACGTGGGGGTGCTGCTGGCAGCAATTTTTGTCCTTGTTGGTACTCTGGGCACTGCCCCACCAATGCAACTATGTTGGCATTCAATTTTAGTCACCAGACACCCTGGTGGAAACCCCTTAATGACCCTGGTGGAGTTCAGTCAGTATCTGGCAGTGACCTTTACTCACTTTTGTTCCACATAATAATATGCTGTCGTCTACGGTAACTTGGCCTTGCTGGGTCCAGAAAAGTTTCAGTCGTGGTTGCAAAGGCCCTTCTGTTTCCCCCATTACCACCAGCTGTTTTAGTTTTAGTAAGACAAAATCTTCTTGTGTCCACAGTCGGATATTGTCAGCGGTGACTGGAAGGGTGTTCAGGAAGTTTAAAACCAAACGGACTGTTCTGGGGAGGCACCACCAGTGGAGTATCTGCCAGTGGGAGGCAGCTCAGGGCATCCACATTAGCCATTTGACTTCTTGGAAAGTGTTCTAACCAGTGCACACTGAGAATAAGGGATCACCAATCAATTCGACCAGAAGTTATGGGTGGCACTGCCTTGTCCCCCTTCAGTAGCGCTAGCAGGGGCTTGTGATTTGTTATTATGACAAATTTGCATCCATAAAGGTACTGGTGGAACTTGCTCATGCCAAAGATGACCACTAAACTTTCCTTCTCTATCTGTGCATATTTGCAATCAGCATCAACCAAGTCATGGAAGCGATTGGGCATTCCTTTCTGGTCCACTGGTGAGCCAACCCTACCCCGATACCATATGGGGAGGGATCACATGTCAGCACTACCTCTCGCTTCTGATTGTCGTGAGCCCACACCTTAGATGACAATAAATGCTTTTTCACTTCCCTAAAGGCTAGTTCTTGGCTACGCGGCCATTTCTAAGACTGACCCTTTCTCAATAGTAGCTGTAAGGGTGCCAAGATGGAGACCAGGTTACATATGAATTTTCTGTAATAATTCACTAACCCAAGGAAAGACCTAAGCTCCGGTACAGATGTGGGAGCCAGAGCTCCTTTGATCACCCTCACTTTATCTACCAATGGGTGTAACCTAGTTTTGTGGACTCCGTAACCCAAGTAGGTCACTTGGGGCACCTTGAATACACATTTTTCCCTTCTAACCATATGCTTCCCTGGGAGAAATGTTTAAGCACTATTTCCAAGTTCTCCAATTGCTCTTTACTGCACTTCTTAGTTATTAGTATGTCATCCAGATAAATGGCAACCTAGGGTAGGCCTTGTAAAATATTCTCCATGAAAAAGGGAGCAGTCTGAAGATACTCCAAATGGCAGTCTTATTTTTGGTATGAACCCTTATGGGTGTTAATTGTGGTGTACATCTGGGACTTCTCTTCCAGTCGCAATTGCAGGTAGGCATGGTTCATGCCTAGCTTCATAAAGGTCCCCCCCCTACCAAATTTGCGTACAAGTCCTCTATGTGAGGGTTTGAGTATTTATCCAGCTGCGTGAAGCAGTTCACCATTTGCTTAAAATCCCCACAAAGGCAAACTGAGCTGTCAGGCTTCATAATCAGTACATTTGGTGTAGCCCATTCTGCAAACTGCACTGCATTTGATGAATAATTCACTCTCCAGCCTCCTGATTTCAGCCTCCACTTTTGCCTGCATGGCATTGGATGGGCCTTGCAAAATTATGGAATTGCTGGTCAACATGTGAATTGACTTTGGCCCCTTTGATAGTCTTAAGCCCTTCCTGAACTCATCCTGGGTATTTCAGTCGGACTCCACTGAGGCAGCCATTTTCTAATCGAAAAATATTGAACTAATCTCGGTGAATCTTTCTGAATTAATTCTACCCAAGCCTCTTACTACCACCAGTGGAATCTGCACCAACTGCTTGTCATAAGAGACCAGAACCAAAGTCATACCCTTAATTTGTGATGGTTTCCCTGTGTATGTTATCAGTTTGGCTGAGGTCTTGGGTAAACTTAAGGGTTGGAGAGCCAAGCAAATCCTGTTAAAGACAGGTCCTTCAACCACAGATACACACACACACAAACTCACTCTCTCTCTCTCTCCCTCACACACATGCACATACACGTGAATCTAGGGGGTGAATTTGTATTTGCAGATACATTCTATTTTGTTCAAAAAGCACACAACTTATAGACAGTCAATCAATGTAACATTTTACACATTCCTATCTTAGAAATAAAACCAGTCTGACTCCAAACCAAAACACAAACAGATTTTAGAAAAGGCCTCACTCCTAAAATGCATTGTCTGACCTAAAATGTCACTTCTTTTTTACACAGATAAAACCTTTAATTCTCTCAGGACTGGTACTTGAAAAGAATTCAGGGATTTACATATACATATTAATCAGTTAAAACCTTCTAACTGATTAAAGATTTAACAGAATCTTAGGTTTGTTTAATACATCTTGATCATTTGATCTTTTACTTATAAATTCTGTGCCTGATACTACCTCTGTCACAAACACCTGAAGAAGGATTGAGGCTCCGAAACCTTGTGTTTTCAAATAAACCTTTTGGACTATAACCTGGTGTCGGTGTTTTCTGACCTTGTTCCACCCAAGTCCAACACCGGCATCTCCACACCTCGACATCCTTGGGAGCTGGGTGACCATTTTACTAAACATTAATTTTAATTGGTTCTGGTTTGGATGTCACCAAGCAATTTTTTGTTCCAACCCACATGTCTGGGACCTTTCCAGGGTGTGCACTCTCCAGGGTACTGGCCTATGAGTTTTCTTACTCAAGTCAGGCCTTGTAGGACTCCTTTGCTGTCTTGAGTCCGCATATCAGTAGCAACTACAATGGCTTGCCAACCCAGATCCTGAACAACTTTTTAGTCACTTGGCGAAGGCTCAGCTTTGTTGTGGAGTTCTGCTGTGGGTCTTTGGGAGACTATAATACACTCCCAGTAATGTGACTGCTCCGGCACATAGTAATCAACAAGAGGTTTCCTTGCACATGCTTAACCTGAAGATATGAGACTCTACGGGGTCCGAAGACAATGTTGAGGACTCCCAGAGCAACTGCCTATCGACTGTATACTACTGTACCACCGCCTCTGCTGGGTCTGTCCTGCTGGTGGAACAGGACATATCCAGGGATGGTGATGATGGTGTCTGGACATTGTCTGATTCCATGAGTATGACCAAGTGGCTTGACTAGTCTGTGTGATCATCTCCCAGTTTTGGCACTGGTCCCCAGATATTACTGAGGAGGACTTTGCAGAGTCAACAGGGCAATTTCTGACATTGTCTTTTCCAGAGCCTAGTTCAGTGCCAGGTGGTCCATCTCTTTCTTTGCTTTCCTGAGACTTTGTAGTAATTTATACAATTGAGTGGCATGCTAGGCTGTTTCAGAGGGCAGTTGAGAGTCAACTAGAGTCAGATGTTGGCCAGATTAGGTAAGGATGGCAGATTCCTCCCCTGAGGGACATTAGTGAACAAGTTGTCATTCTATGCCAGTACATTGTGAACCATAATTAGTTAAGCATAATTTCTGCTTCACGAATCCCTGCTGACTTTGTTTAATCCTATTAATAGTTTCCAAATATTCTGTTACCATGTCTTTATAAGACATTCAGAGACATTCACTATTTCTTTAATATTGATTACTATATCAGAATGGATATATTATTTAGAATTTTAATACTGATAATTGTGAGACATTAGATGTTGACAAGAGAGTAAGGGCATTACAAATTAATTTGAAGAGAACAATCTAAATGGTTATAGAAGAACAAATACACAACTAGATGTCTATTGTATGTTATTTATGTGATTAAGATTCAGAGGCAAAGAACATCTTAGAGTTAAGTGCAGAGAACATTTATAAAGGGACAAGTTATGCTTGAGGTCCTTTGCGCTTCACAGGAGCTGAAGCAAAATTAACAGCCCCACAATTAAATTTTAATTTAAATTTGCAAGTTTGCCTTTAAGAATTTGATTTTTGTTGCAATGCTCTTTTAATTCGCTGTCAATCACTCCTTCACAAATGCTGCCAGACCTGTTGAGCTTTTCCAACAACTTCTGTTTTTGTTCCTGATTTACAGCATCTTTTGGTTTTTATTTAGTATTTAACTCACTGCCACATCTCTTCCAGGCATGCCCACCTTGAAGAAGTTCTGCTCCTCTCTCCGCTGCATATAAACTGACGTTTTCCCAGCCACCATCAGTTCTGGGGAAGGGTCACCAGACCCGAAACGTTAACTCTGTTTTCTCCTTCACAGATGCTGCCAGACCTGCTGAGCTTTTCCAGCAACTTCGGTTTTTGTTCCTGATTTACAGTATCCGCAGTTCTTTTGGTTTTTATTTAGCGTTTAACTCACTGCCACATCTCTTCCAGGCATGCCCACCTTGAAGAAATTCTGCTCCTCTCTCCACTGCATATAAACTGACGTTTTCCCAGCCACCATCAGTTCTGAGGAAGGGTCACTGGACCCGAAGCGTTAACTCTGTTTTCTCCTTTACAGATGCTGCCAGACCTGCTGAGCTTTTCCAGCAACTTCTGTTTTTGTTCTGTCAATGACTAACTTGGTTTACTTTGGCTCAACTTTGTTTTATTAGTTCTTAAAATAGGTAACTTCTTCCAGACTGCCTGTATTTTTAGCAGAATATCCTGCTTTTTTAGTACGATCTGTATCTATGGCCTTGTGAAATCCATGAGTCATGTATATGTTGCTGCTTGAAAGGCAAGTAGTCCCGGTTTGTTAGAACCATGGAAATTATATAGCATAGAAGGAGGTTATTCGGCCCATCTTGTCCATGCTGACCCAAAGACAGCCAGATGCCCTCTCTAATCCCATCTTCCTGCACATGGCCCATTGCCCTGCAGTTTACAGTGCAAATCCAAGCACATTTTGAAAAATTTTAGGGTCTCTGCCTCCACTACCAAGTCAGGCAGTTAATTGCAGGCACCCACCACCCTCAGAATAAAAAAGCTTTTTCCTCCCACCCCTTTAACCTTTCTGCCTCTTACCTTATGTCTGTGATCTCTGATTTTTTAATTTTCTGCCAACGGAAACTGATTCTTCCTGTCCACTGTATCTGTACCCCTCACAATTTTGTATACTTCAATCATGTCATCCCTCAGCCTTCTGTCTTCCAAGGAAAACAACCCCAACTTCTCCAATCTTTCCTCAGAGCTATATTTCACCAGCCCTGGCACCAATCTAGTGAATCTTCTCTGCATTGTCTCCAGAGCAATTACGCTCCTTCCTGTAATGTGGTGACCAGAACTACACACACTACTCCAGCTTGGATCAATGGATACAGTCGGATATGGATCAGTTGCAGATATGGGCAGAGAAATGACAGATGGCGTTTAATCCAGTAAGTATGAGGTGTTGCACTTCGGAGATCAAATGTTAAAAAAAAGTATACAGTTAGTGGCAGGACCCTGAACAGCATTGATGTATAGAAGGATCTTGAGGTTCAAGTTCATAGCCCCCTGAAAGTGACCACACAGGTAGATAGGGTGGTAAAGAAGGCGTATGGCATGCTTGCCTGTATTGGTCAGGGAATTGAGTACAAGAGTTAGGATGCCATGTTGCAGCTAAATAAAGCTTTGGTTAGGCCATACTTAATATTGCATTCAATTCTGTTTGTGACATTACAGGAATGATGTGGAGGCTGTGAAGAGGGCGTAAAAGAGGTTTCCCAGGATGCTGCCTGAATTAAAGGATATGAGCTAAAGGAGAGGCTATAAAAATTCAAAGGCTGAGGGGAGACTTATTGAAGTCTGTAAAATTATGAGATGCATTGATAGGATTGATGGTCAGAGTATTTTACCCAGAGTTGAAATGTCTAATACTAGGGGGCATGCATTTAAGATGAGAGGGGTAAGTTCAAAGGAGGTGTGAGGTACAAGTGTTTTTACACAGAGAGTGGTAGGAGTCTAGAACGCACTGCCAGTGGTGGCAGTGGAGGCAGATACAATCGGGGTATTTAAGGGACTTTAAGATAAGCACATGAATATGCAAAGGATGAAGGGATATTGACCAAGGGCGGGCAAAGTGATTATTTTAATTTGGCGTCATGCACAACATCGTGGGCCAAAGGGCCCATTCCTATGCAGTACTATTCTATGTTTGTGCAGTTTTATCATAATATCCTTAGTTTTGTATCTTATACCTCTACCAATAATGGAGAGCATTTCATATGCCTTCTTTACAACCTGAACATTTAGGGACCAGTGTACTTGCATGCCAAGATTTCTAATTTCATCTACTCCTCTCAGTATATTGCCATTTTTGTCGAATTCCTTTTACTGTTTGACCTCCCTAAATGTATTACCTCATGCCACGCCCTGCGGAACACCATTGACCCTTTATCCTGTTACTAAGCTAATTTTGGATCCAATTGGACGCATTACCCTGTATCCCATGGGCTTTACTTTTTTGACCAGTGAGACCTTGTCAAATGCCTTACTGAAATCCACTGCACTACTGTCAGCAATCCTCGATGTCACTTTCTCAAAGAATTTAATCAAATTTGTACGGTTTGACCTTCCCTTAACAAAGTCATACTGACTATCCCTGATTAGTGATTTTCAGCCTTTCTAAGTGAATGTTTAGCATTTCTCACAGGATTGATTTCTAATAATTTGCCCACCACTAACGACAATGGCCTATAATTCTTAGGCATTTCCTTTGCACCTTTTTTAAATGAGAGAACCATTTTGCATGACACCAGTCCTCTGGCAGCGCACCTGTTTCTAGTGAAGATCGGAAAATCCTCAGAGCAGCTGCTATTTCCTTCTCAGAAGCAAATCCAGCCTGTACCTTTGTCTTTTTATTTGCTTTAGCTGTTGCTAAATAAAAGGGAATATTTTCAACTTTTTGAAGGCATATCGTTATGTGATGGTCCCACACTGAGCAATGCAAAGATGTTAAATTACAGGAGGCATTAGGAAAATAGTAGCATTCTCTTAGACAGGGTTCAAAGATGGGATGACAGTAAGGACGGCGCTTGGTCCTTCATTAGCAATAGCTTTATGAACATCCACTTGTATTTCCAATGAAGTGTCAGTCATGCTGCCTGTGTGGCCTGAGAACTGTTTCTTTTTGGATTGCCTCTCACTATGCATTGCAAAGGGTTCAGCCTGGCAAACAGCACCTAATCTGGTATGAACCGGGCTCTAAATTGGCACCAGATCCGGGGGCATACCGGCTGTGGTGAGTACTTCCACCTCTGGTCAGAGTGAAGATAGGACTAGCGAGGCATCATAGAGACATAGTGCATAGATAATGAGGCGAGATTTGGGAAATAGTATGAGCAACCTTGCTAGGGCTAATGGAGAGAAATTATCCAAGAAACTCACTAAAATTGACATTTAGCTGATTTCTAGTCAAATTCAGCCTGTTGTTACCAAGCAAATCTAAGAAAAAATGTTGTGAACAATACCAAGAACCTTTTGTTATGTTCAGAGACTTCGCTGATGCTTTTGACTCAATCAGTCATGAGACTGTATGAACTATGCCCCAATGAAATGAATGTCCATGCAATGCCATCACAATCCTAGCACTGCTTCAGCCAATGATATAATTGGGGCTGTGCAGTGGCACAGTGGTTAGCACTGCTTCCTCACAGTGCCAGGGGACCAGATTCATTCTAACCTTGGGTGACTGTATGGAGTTCTAATGTTCTCCCCATGTCTGGGTTTCCGTTGAGTGCTCTGGTTTCTTCCCACAGTCTAAAGATGTGCAGGTTAAGTGGATTGGCCATGCTAAATTGCCCTGTAGTATATAGGGGTATGCAGGCCAGGTGAATTAGCCATGGTAAATACAGGGTTCCAAGAATGTGTTCTTCAGAGGGTCAGTGCAAACCAATGTGTTGAATGGCTTCTACCTTCACTGTAAGGATTCTATGACTGCAACATCTGAAACAGACTCTTTCAAGACCTATACTGGGGTTACACAAATGACAGATGAAATCACATTTCAATAATTTTGAAACAATTACTTTGGTCACAAGAATGCCGAGAGTGTATAAAATAAAGAGCACAAATCTAAAGGAGTAGCGTACATATACAAATGTACCCACACAAACTGGATGTGTTGCACCTGAAACAGAATAGGTCCAATATCCTTGCTGGAAGGTTTGTTAGTGCTTTTAGTGGTGGGAGGATTTTAAACTAATTTGGCAGGGTGATAGGGCATGGAGGATGTAACGTTGGGAGCAAGGTCAAATTACATATAGAATAAATACTAGGACAGTCTAGCAGGTGGAGAAGACATAGGCGAAGTTAGGCACATGGGAGATCCAGAGAGCTAAATTGTATCTATTTTAATCCAAGGAGCTTGACTAGCCAGTTGAATGAACTTAAAACATGGATCGGTGCATGGGAAATTATGCTGTTGCAATCACTGAAACATGGTTGAAGGAACAGCAGGACCAGCAGCCCAATATTCCATAGTATAGAAATTTAGGGGGTTACGGGGGAGATATAAGAGGTGCAGGCATTGCATTATTGATAAAGGAAACCATCACTGCAGGAATAAGGAAGGATGCCCTAGGAGACACTTCAAATGCCCCATCTGGGTAAACCTTAGAAGTAAAAAAGGAGTGGTTACATTTCTGCAATTGCTGTTACAGTCCTCCCAATAGTCGGAACGAGATAGAGGAGCATATATGCAGGCAAATCACAGAAAGGCATGAGAGGAATAAGGTCATAGTTGTGGAAGAATTTCAACTTTGCTAGCATTAACTGGGATTGCCTTAGTGTGAAAGGATTAGACAGTGTATAATTTTTAAAGTGCATCTGGGGAGCTTTTTGTGTCTGTAAATGGGTAGTGCAACTAGAGGTGGGACAGTCAGAGACCTAATCCAAGGAAATGAAGCCAGTCAATTGGTTGATGTTTTTGTGGCTAGTGATCGTAACCCTTTGTTTCAAAGTCATTATGGAAAAGGATAAGGATAGTGCAAAGGGTAAGTATCAAAACTAGGGGAAGGCCAATATCAATAGCATTAGACAGGATATGACAAAAATAGATTAGGAGCAGCTGAATGTAGGTAAGAAGTGGGAGTCTTCAAACATATAGAGAGTTAGGGGGTGTTTAAAACATAAGTTTGGAGGGCAAAGAGAATCCTATTATCTCAGCCACAATATATATTTGGCAGATATCTTTAAGGAAAATGTCAAGCCATTTTATAAGTCTATTAAGAGTAAGTAAAAGAGTGGGGCAAAACGGGCAATCTGTATGTGGAGCTAGAGAGTGTGGGTTAGGTTTTAAAACTGAATATTTCTCATCTGTATTCACAAAGAAGAAAGTCATTGTAGCTTAGGATTCCAGGGATGGCGAGGTTCAACAACATGTTGAGGTTAGAAAAGAGGTGTTATACGTTTTAGCAGGCATAAAGGTGCAATAAATCTCCTGGGCCTGATAAGATGTACGACAGGCTGCTACGGGAGGCAAGGGAGCACATTTCTGGGACCCTAGCAGAGATATTTAATACTTTGCTGGCCACAAGTGAATGCTAGATGACTGAAGGATAACTATCATGGTTCCTTTGTTGAAGAAGGACAACAGGAATAATTACAGACCGGTTAATTAAACACCAGTTAATCTGACGCCTTTGGGAGGGGCATTATTGGGAAAAACTTCTGAGGGACAGGATTAATCAATGTTCGGAAAGATCGGAATTGATCAGGGATAGTCAGCATGGATTTAAAGATCACAGAGAGAGATTTTGTTTGACTAATTTAATTGAGTATTTTTGAAAAGGATATTGATGAAGGTGGTGCAGTTGATGGACTTCAGTAAGGCCTTTTTGATAAGGTCCCGCTTGGAAGGCTAGTGCAAAAGGTAAGAGCCCTTGGGATCCAAAGTAAGTTGACAAACTAGATCCAAAATTGGCTTACAAATTATAGAATACCTACAGTGTAAAAAGAGGCCATTTGGCCAATTATGTCTGCACTGACCATCGGAAGACCATCTCACCTAGACCAACCCTGTCCCTGAAACTTGGCATTTACTGTGGCTGGTCCACCTAGCCTACACATCCACAGATAGTACAGATAATTTAGCATGGTCAATCCACCTGACCTACACATCCTTTGGGGTGGGGGGAAACCAGAACACCCAGAGGAAACCGACACAGATATAGTGGGGATGTACAAACTCCACATAGGCAGTCACCCAAGACTGGAATTAAACTTGCATCCCTGTTACTGTGAGGCAGCAGTGCTAGCCACTGTGCTCCCATGACACCCGAGGACAGGACTAGGAGCAAAGTATTGGAAACCTTTGACCAGCAGTGTACCACAGAAAATGGGGCTAGAAACCTTGTTGTTTGTTATGCACATTAATGACTTAGATGTGAATGTTGAAGGTACAATTAGTAAATTTGCAGATGACACAAAAAATGTTGGTGATGTTGATAATGAGGAGGATGGTCCTAGGCTAGTCTGGTGTTGATCAGCTGGCAGAACAATGGCAGATGCAATTTAATCCTGAAAAATGCAAGGTGGCGCATTTTGGGGAGGTTTATAAGGAAAAGATATACACAATCCCTATGTAGAACTGAGGAACAAACGGACCTTAGTGTACAAGATCTGTGAAGGTGGCAGCACAGGTAGACAGGGTGTTGAAGAAGGCAAATGGGATGCTTGTTTTCATTACCTGAGCTGTGGAATAAAGGAGCGAGGAAGTCATGTTACAACATTATAAAATTTTGGTTAAGCCACAAATGAAATACTGTGTAAGTTCTGGTCACCGCACAATCAGAAGGATGTGATTGTACTGGAGAGGGTGCAGAGGAGATTCATCAGGTTATTTCCTGGGATGAAAAGTCTCAGTAATGAGGAGAGACTGTATAGCCTGGGTTTCTTTTCCTTGGAGCAGAGGAGGCTGAGGGAGGATCTAATTTAGATGTACAAAGTTATGAGAGGCAAAGATAGTGTAGATTGTGAAAATCTTTTCCCATGGCAGATGTGTCAAAGACCAAAAGATACAAGTTTAACATCAGGAGTAAATATTTAGTGAAGATCTGAGGAAAATATCTTCACCATGAAGGTGTTAGAAATACAGAACCTGCTACCTAAAAAGATGGTAAAGGTAGGTACCCTTGAAACATTTAAAAGGCATCTGGATAAGCACTTAAAATGTTAGGAATAAGTGCAGGTAAACAGGATTACTGTAGTTTGGGAGAGAAGTAGTAGGAACTGCTGATGCTGGAGAATCTGAGATAACAAGGTGTAGAGCTGGATGAACACAGCAGGCCAAATGGCATCAGAGAGGCAAGAAAGCTGACGTTTTGGGTCTAGACCCTTCTTCAGAAATGGGGGAGGGGAAGGGGATTCTGAAATAAAGGGAGAGAGAGGGGATGGCGGATAGAAGATGGATAAAAGAGAAGATAGGTGGAGACGAGATAGACAGGTCAAGGAGGCGGGGTTGGAGCCAGTAAAGGTGAGGGTAGGTGGGGAGTTAGGGAGGGGGTAGGTCAGTCCTGGGAGGACAAACAGGTCAAGGAGGCAGGATGAGGCTAGAAGGTAGGAGATGGGGGTGGGGCTTGAGGTGGGAAGAGTGGATAGGTGGGAGGACAGGTTAGGGAGGCGGGTACGAGCTGGGCTGGTTTTGGGATGCGGTCAGGGGAGGGGAGATTTTGAAGCTTGTAAAGTCCACATTGATACCATTGGGCTGCAGGGTTCCCAAGCGGAATATGAGATGCTGTTCCTGCAACCTTTGGGTGGCATCGTTGTGGCACTGCAGGAGACCCAGGATGGACATGTCATCCAAGGAGTGGGAGGGGGAGTTGAAATGGTTCGCGACTGGGAGGTGCAGTTGTTTGTTGCAAACCAAGCGTAGGTGTTCCACAAAGGGTTGTGAGGGAAATGCGAGAGACATGGTCGAGGGTGTTTTTGACCACTGTGGAGGGGAAGTTGCGGTCCTTGAAAAATGAGGACATCTGGGATGTCAGGGAGTGGAACGCCTCATCTTGGGAGCAGATGCAGCAGAGGCGAAGGAATTGGGATTAGGGGATGGAGTTTTTGCAGGAAGGTGGGTGAGAGGAGGTGTATTCTAGGTAGCTGTAGGAGCCGCTAGGCTTGAAATGGATAGCAGTTTCCAGGTAGTTGCCAGAAATGGAAACAGAGAGGTCCAGGAAGGAGAGAGAGGTATCGGAGATGGTCCAGGTGAACTTAAGGTTGGGGTGAAAGGTGTTAGCGAAGTGGATGAACTGTTCGAGCTCCTCGAGGGAGCACAAGGCAGCGCCAATACAGTCGTCAATGTAACCAAGGGAGAAGTGGGGGATAGGGCCAGTGTAGCTTCGGAAGAGGGATTGTTCCACGTATCCTACAAAGAGGCAGGCATAGCTTGGGCCCATGCGGGTACCCATGGCCACCCCCTTTGTCTGTAGGAAATGGGAGTTTGGAGACAATGGGTCGACCAGGGCAGTCAGGTTTGTGGATTTTGGGAAGGAGATAGAAACGGGCGGTGCGGGGTTGGGGAACGATGAGGTTGTAGGCTGTGGGTGGGTGGTCACCTGAAGTGATGAGGTTGTGGCTGGTTTGGGAGATGATGTTTTTGTGGTCGTTGGTGGGGTCATGATCAAGGATGCGGTAGGAGGAGATGTCGGAGAGTTGGCGCCTGGCCTCGGCTATGTAGAGGTCAGTGCGCAATACTACAACTGCGCCTCCCTTGTCCGCAGTTTTTATAGTGAGCTTGGGATTGGAGCGGAGGGCTGCATGTTCTATGGGGGAGAGTTTGTAGTTTGGTGTTTGTTGGTCAGCACGGGCATTTTCAGCCAAAAGGCTTGTTCCTATTGTTTGACCCTATGACACTATTAATCACAGAAAGTGGAAGACCATGTTGAGAGAGCAGTTAATAACAAATGTAGCTTACTTGGATTTACTGTTTAGGGCAGAGAGTACAAAAGGAAGGAAATTATGTTGAAATTATGTTTTGAGGAAGGATCACTTGGCTCAAAACATTAATTCTGATTTCTCTCCACAGATGCTTCCGTACCTGCTGAGTTTTTCCAGAAATTTCTGTTCTTGTCTCTGTTTAACAGCATCTGTAGTTCTCTTGGTTTTTATTTGGAAATTATGTTAAGCCTGTATGAAACACTAGTTTTGACTCAAAGCGAAGAATTGTTTTCAGTTCTCGGTGCCACACTTTAGAAAGAATGTGTAGATGTTAGACAGAGTGCAGAAAAAATTCACAAAAAAATCCAGGCATAAGGAACTTCAGAATGGAGAAGCTGGGACTGTTCTCCCTCGAGACTGTAAGGTTGAGAGGTGATTTAATACAGGTTTTCAAAATCTTGGAAGGGTCTGATTAGAGTATATGGTGAGAAACTGTTCTTACTTGTAAAAGGATGTGTGACCAATGAAGCATTAGTTTTTTTCACTTATGTGTGAATAAATATACCTTTTGGTTTGAACCCATAAAAGACTGCTGCTGGTAATTTTTAAATTGACCATATATACTAACAGCAATTTGGAAACACACGCATTTACCTTTTCAGAAATAATCCTCACTAATTATGAATGAAATGGAAGGGAACAGAAGACTTGTGTTTATCTCACCTCCCTTCTGCAGAACATTTTATGTTACAAACATTCTGTAAACGCAAGTTAATGCTGTCAATGGCTCAGTCCTACTTGCATCCTCCATTTCTGCACTGACTAGGATTGAAACAATTTCTTCTCTACGTTATTTCTTAAACGAGCAATCATTGTTCTGGAAAGTTTTTTCCAACTCTTAAGGGTGTAGCTCTCATTCTAAATCCACAAGCTGGTCCATTAAAATGTTTTTGCCATCCATTCTCAATAAATTGTGGAACTAGATGCCACATACCAGCTTACTTGTAAAAAATGATAATGTAGTTGTCTATTTCATTATTTTGCATGATTCTTGTAATGATCAAGTTTGTAGTGATAAATAATTTTCAGTAAGCCATTGTTTTGTTCAAGCAATAAGTAACATATGTTGGATGATTTTAAAAAATCTGATTAATTTCAGGAATGTAGTTAAATATAGGATGTGCACTTTATTTATGCACCTTTTTGATATTTTAGTTTATAGTTTTATTTTTGTTACCTAGACCTTCTAATTATTTAGGATATCCAATGGATTCAACAAAACTGTACAGGCTTGGTTGGAAACCCAAAGTAGCATGGGAAGAAGAAATTAGAAAAACAAGTATGATTATTCTTTGAAATATGTTTTTAACTATAGCACATCTAAGCATCCTGTAAGTTTGCCTAACCAAATATTAATTGTGATAATTAAGCTGGCTGTCAAATGACTCAAATTATCATTTATTTTTTGTTTCAAGTATGTCCTGATGCACTTATCTAGCATTCTTCTATTATTACCTGATGGATGTTTTCAGTTACACAGAGGGAAATTGAACATCACTGTTTTTCCATTTACGCAATGAGCCCAATGCAAGGCCAGCATTGTTCAGTCCTATTGACCTTTGAGAAAGCATTGAGGTGCCTTCTTGAACCACTGCAGTTATATAGTACAAGTTTAATTAAATTGTTGTTAAAGAGGAAGTGCCGCTTTTTCAGCTAGCAACATTGAAGAAACAGCAATGTAGGATGGTGAGTGGCTTGGAGAGGAACTTAAAAATGGTGGTGTTCCCATTCAGTCTGCTGACCTGGAATTCTTCTACAAGAAATGCAAAAAAAAGTTATTTCAGTTTCAATAATTAGACGTTGTCTTATAAGTTGGATATATTTTTACTGCAGTATCCTGTCCTAGTTGACTTAATGAATATATATCAACCTACATTACACTATTTTAGAATAGAAGAATCCCTACAGTGTGGAAACAGGACCTTCAGCCCAACAAGTCCACACCGAACCTCAGAGCATCCCACCCAGACACATCCCCCTACAACCCACCTAATCTACAGCTCCCTGAACACTACAGGCAATTTAGCATGGCCAATCAACTTAACCTGCACATCTTTGGACTGTGGAGGAAACCAGAGCACCTGGAGGAAACCCACACAGACACAGGGAGAATGTGTGAACTCCACACAGACAGTCGCCCAAGGCTGGAATTGAACCTGGGTCTCTGGTGCTGTGAGGCAGCAGCGCTAGCCACTGTGCCACTGTGCTGCCCTTTTGTTTTCAAAACTATGGTAACATGCATGAAAATACTTTTGTCAAGTTTTTGGAATAAAATTTAAATGTCCAGTGTTCATTACGATTTAAGATGTGGCCATACAGCTGAGCCTTAAAAGAAAGTCCAAGCAACTGCTAAACCCCATTGATTGATAGACAACTGGCTTTAAAATAGTAGTGAAACACTAGGTGCAGTTCAAAGACAAGGTAATCTGATGTTTTAGCTTCAGTGAACTTCATGTTTAGCATCTTCCAGGTAGCCTTCATCACAAGGAGACCTGACAGAGGTCTACAAAATCATGAGAGGCATAAATGGGGTGGATAGTCAGAGGTTTTTTTTCCCCAGGGCTGAAGTTTCAATTACAAGGGGGCACAAGTTCAAGGTGAGAGGGCAAAAGTTTAAGGGAGATGTGCGAGGGAAGTGTTTCATGCCGAGAGTGATAGGAGCCTGGAACACACTGCCAGAAGAAGTGGTGAAAGTGGACGCTTTGGCAACAAGTAAGACGCATCTGGATGGCTAATTGAAAAGGGAGAGAATAGAGGGATATGGATCGAATCAGGGCAGAAGGTTTGTTTTTTGAGATTAGTTAGGGCCTGATGATCAACGCAGGCTTGGAGGCCAACGGGCCTGTTCCCATGCTATACTTCTCTTTTGTTCTTTTGATACAGGGTGGTGCCAGTAGGCACCCAGCCAGAGGAGGAGCCATGTACAAGCCCTGTAAGCATCTCTTGTCAGGGCATTCCAGAGGTGGCCAGAACTTCCACCTCTACCCTACCAGCTCCCTCAGCATTGTCAGAGTTCAAGCTAGGGAGGGTGTACCTGCATATGGGCAGGTCATACTCAGCATGTGTGGGTCACCTGATCAAACCTCCAAGGTCAACAGGCTCCACTGTAGGGCAAGCTCCCTCAACACCAGCTGCAGACCCTGAGACTGCATTGGGACATACTGGCAGGGAGAAAAAGAAAACCTTCTGAGGTTGCACAAGTGGGACCTCATAAATAAGATTTCATATTTATGAATACATATTCATGTTTCACCATCAGCAGTGTGCGCAAGTGTCTGGTTGCAACTTCACATTAGACATACTGAACCCATCCATCCTAGGTGCAGTCTACACCAAGTGCAGTCTATGGATAAATCATGAGTGACTGCTGTGTCTATTTCTGTGCCCCATCGTTCCAGGTAAACAAACATTGCTGCTGTATCATAGACAAGAGTGGGATTCAGTCACTGCCTTGCATGATCTGTTTAAGAGTGCCTGGGCAAGGATTAGGCTCAACTCAGCAGACTAATGTTTCAAGAACCTGTGGCATAAACTGCTCACAGGTGTGTTTCAGCCTTGCAGTATGGGTGGTTGTGTGGTGCTGTTGCTGTTTGAAAGGCCTCACATCACTCGAAATTGAAGACCCCGTCCGTCACAGATAAAACAGCTAGAGCCCTGGGTCTCGGAACTTCAGCAGCGGTTAGAGACATTGTGGCACATCCATGAGGCTAAGAGTTATGTGGATAGCACATTTAAAAAGGTGTTCACAACTCAGCTCAAGGGGCTCGAGGAAAGAAAGGGATGGATGGCAATTAGACAGTTCGGAAAGAACAGGTAGTTGACACAGGAGTCCATTGGCATCCAACTGACTAAGCAATATTCCACTTTGGAAGCTGATGAGGATGCGGGTATCTTGGAGTGTGGGGCAGTGGTGGAAGAAGAACGGAAGGGCAGTAGTGATAGGGGATTCTTTAGTCAGGGAAGCAGACAGGCGTTTCTGTGGCCGAAGACATGACTGTAGGATGGTATGTTACTTCCTGGTTGCCAGGGTCAGGATATCTTGAAAGGGAAGACTGATGAGTTAGAGATTGTGGTACATGTTGGTACCAATGAAATGGGCAAAGTGAGCAATGAGGTCTTGCATTAAGAAATCAGGCAGCTAGGCAGTAGATTAAAAAGCAGGACCTCAATAGTTATAATCTCTGGATTGCTCCTGGTGCCAAATGCTAGTGAGTTAAGAAAGACGAAAATGGGACAGATGAATGCGTGGCTCAAGAGTTGGTGCAAGACAGAGGGTTTTAGATTCTTGGATCACTGGGATCACTTTTCGGGAAGGTGGGACATATACAAACCGGATGGTCTGCATCAGAGCCACATTGGGACCAACGTCCTTGCAAGTAGTTTTACCAGTGCTGTTGGGAAGATTTCAACGAGTCTGGAAAGGGGAGGGGACACTGAAAATCGATGAAATATAGACACATGATGCTACAACAAAGGAAGCAAGCCACAATGAACTCAGCTATGTTGAGTGTCAAGAGAGTAAGGCAAAGCTGGGTGGCCTTTAATGCTAGGAGTGTAATGGGGTAAAACTGACAAGTTAATAGCATGGATTGACACATAAAAGAATGATATGGTTGCCATCACAGAAACATGGTTGAGGGAAGAGCTGGACTGGCAATTTAACATTCCGGGTCGTTAAACTAGACAGAGGAGGTTGTAAAAAGGGTGGTAGTTGCGCACTCAATTAAGGAGTCAATTACTGCAATATGAAGAGATGATATCATAGAATCTCTACAGTGTGGTTGCAGGCTATTCAGCCCATCTAGAACGACTCCCCTACCCTATGCCTGTAACCCTGCATTTCGCATGGCTAATCCACCAAGCCAGCACATCCCTGGAAACTATGGGCAACTTAGCACGGCCAATCCACCTAATCTGCACACCTTTGGACTGTGGGAAGAAACTGGAACATCCAGAAGAAACCCATGCAGACACTGGAAAATGTGCAAACTCCACTCAGAGACTCACCCGAGGGTGCAGTCACGCCCGGGTCTCTGAGACTGTGAAGCAGCAGTACAATATCTTGGAAGGGTCCTGAAATTAGGTTTGTGTTTTGTTGGGGGCAGCTACTTTACTAGGCATGCATTGTAGGCCCCCAAAGAGTCAGCTGGAAGTGGAGGAGCAAACATGTAGACAGTTGACAGAGGTGTGTAAGAGTAATAATCGAGTAATTATATTAGGGAATTTCAACTTTCCCAACATATATTGGGATTGTCATAGTGTTAAGGATTTAGAGGGGGCAGATTTCTTGAAGGGGAGTTTTTTTGTACCAATATGAAGTAGGCCCAATGAGGGACAGCACAGTGCTGAACCTGATTCGGGAAAAAAAGCCACATGAGTGTTCAATGTGGCAGTGGCCACAACATGGTACAGTTCAAATTTGTTCTGGACAAAGAAGAAAGTGGCTTGCAAAAGACGGCTTTGGATGGGGGGATGGCAGATATAATTAAAATAAAGCAGGATCTGGTCACAGTAGGTTGGGAACAGCTCCTTGTGGGTAAGTCTACAGCAGAGCAATGGCTGGGGAGTGCCATATTCTAAAAGGAGCTGAGGAGAGTACAGGTTTAACATGTAGCCTGTATAGGGAATTGTCAGAGCAAAACATTCAGACAACTTTGGATGTCTAGGACAGTCAGGACTAGATAAAGAAAGGAAAGGCTTTTAGTAAGTCCAAAGGGAGCAATTCAGCTGTGGCCCTTGAGGAAAACAGAAAGTGCAAGAAGGCCAACTTAAGAAAGCAATTAGAAGTGCAAAAAAGAGACATGAAAAATGACTTCTTAACAGGATTAGGGAGGATCCTAAGATATTTTATAAATACATTAAGAAGGAGAAGTTAACCAGAGAAACACCAGGGCCATTAGGGGCCAGAAACATTAGGGGCCAAGAGAGCAACTTGCATGTGAAGCTGCAAGATATTGGAAGGGGGTGTGTTGAATGAATACTTCTCTTCAGTCTTCACTCTGGAAAAAGAGAACATAGGTATGGAGTTCGGGAACATTTGAGATCGGAAAAATGGAAGTATTGGAGGCTCTGTCGGGCTTAAAAACAGAGAAATCCCCTGGCCTGGTTAAGAACAAAGAACAAAGAAAATCACAGCACAGGAACAGGCCCTTCGGCCCTCCAAGCCTGCGCCAATCCAGATCCTCTATCTAAACCTATAGCCTATTTTCCAAGGATCTGTATCCCTCTGCTCCCTGCCCATTCATGTATCTGTGTAGATACATCTTAAATGACGCTATCGTGCCTGCCTCTATCACTTCCCCTGGCAATGCATTCCAGGCACCCACCACCCTCTGCATAAAGAAATTTCCATGCATATCTCCCTTAAACTTTTCCCCTCTCACCTTGAAATCGTGACCCCGAGTAATTGAGTCCCCCACACTGAGAAGAAGCTTCTTGCTATCCACCCTGTCCATACCTCTCATGATTTTGTAGACCTCACTCAGGTCCCACCCTCAACCTCTGTCTTTCTAATATAAATAATCCTAATCTATTCAACCTCTCTTCATAGCTAGTGCCCTCCATACTAGGCAACATCCTGGTGAACCTCCTCTGCGCCCTCTTCAAAGCATCCACATCCTTTTGGTAATGTGGTGACCAGTACTGTACGCAGTATTACAAATGTGGTCGAAATAACAACTGCAACATGACCTGCCCACTCTTATACTCAGTACACCATCCAATGAATGAAAGTATGCCGTATGCCTTCTTTACCACTCTATTGACCTGCGTTGCCACGTTCAGGGTACAATGGACCTGAACACCAAGATCTCTCTGCGCATCAATTTTCCCCAGGGCTTTTCCATTTACCATATAGTTCGCTCTTGAATTGGATCTTCCAAAATGTATCACTTCGCATTTTCCTGGATTGAACTCCATCTGCCATTTCTCCGCCCAACTCTCCAATCTATCTATAGTCTGCTGCATTCTCTGACAGTCCATTTCACTATCTGCTATGACACTAATCTTAGTGTCATCTGCAAACCTGCTAATCAGACCATCTGTACCTTCCTCCAGATCATTTATGTATATCACATACAACAGTGGTCCCAACACGGATCCCTGTGGAACACCACTGGTCACAGTTCTCCATTTTGAGAAACTCTCTTCCACTACAACTCTCTGTCTCCTGTTGCCCAGCCAGTTCTCTATCCATCTGGCTAGTACACCCTGGACCCCATGTGACTTCACTTTCTCCATCAGCCTACCATGGGGAACCTTATCAAACGCCTTACTGATGTCCATGTATATGAAATCCACAGTCCTTCCCTCATCTATCAACTTTGTCACTTCCTCAAAGAATTCTATCAAGTTGGTAAGACATGACCTTCCCCGCACAAAACCATGCTGCCTATCACTAATAAGCCCATTTTCTTCCAAATGTAAATAGATCCTATCCCTCAGTATCTTCTCCAGCAGCTTCCCCACCACTGACATCAGGCTCACAAGTCTATAATTATCTGGATTATCCTTGCTACCCTTCTTAAACAAGGAGACAACATTAGCAGTTCTCCAGTCCTCTGGGACCTCACCCATGCTCAAGGATGCTGCAAAGATATCTGTTAAGGCCCCAGCTATTTCCTCTCTTGCTTCCCTCAGTACCTGGGATAGATCCCATCCAGACCTGGGGACTTGTCCATCCTAATGCCTTTTAGAATACCCAACACTTCCCCCCTCCTTATTTCAACTTGACCTAGAGTAATCAAACATCTATCCCTAACCTCACCATCCATCATGTCCCTCTCCTCGGTGAATACCGACGCAAAGTACTCATTAAGAATCTCACTCATTTTCTCTGACTCCTCGCATAACTTCTATCCTTTGTCCTTGAGTGGGCCAACCCTTTCTGTAGTTACCCTCTTGCTCCTTATGTACGAATAAAAAGCTTTGGGATTTTCCTTAACCCTGTTTGCTAAAGATATTTCATGACCCCTTTTAGCCATCTTAATTCCTCATTTCAGATCGGTCCTACTTTCCCGATAATCTTCCAAAGCTTTGTCTGTTTTCAGTTGCCTAGACCTTATGTATGCTTCCCTTTTCCTCTTTGCTAGTCTCACAATTTCACCTGTCATCCATGGTTCCCTAAACTTGCCCTTTCTATCCTTCATTATCATAGGGACATGTCTGTCCTGCGCTCTAATCAACCTCTGTTTAAAAGCCTCCCAAATATAAAATGTGGATTTACCCTCAAACAGCTGCTCCCAATCCACATTCCCCAGGTCCTGCTGAATTTTGCTACAGTTGGCCTTCCCCCAATTTAGCACTCTTCCTTTAGGACCACTCTCATCTTTGTCCATGAGGATTCTAAAACTTATGGAATTGTGATCACTATTCCCAAAGTAATCCCCTACTGAAACTTCAACCACCTGGCTGGGCTCATTCCCCAACACCAGGTCCAGTATGGCCCCTTCCCGAGTTGGACTATTTACATGCTGCTCTATAAAACCTTCCTGGATGCTCCTTACAAATTCTGCTCCATCTAAACCCCTAACGCTAAGTGAATCCCAATCAATGTTGGGAAAATTAAAATCTCCCATCACCACCACCCTGTTGCTCCTACATCTTTCCATAATCTATCTACATATTTGTACCTCTATCTCACGCTCACTGTTGGGAGGCCTGTAGTACAGCCCCAACATTGTTACCGCACCCTTCCTATTACTGAGCTCTGCCCATATTGCCTCACTGCTCGAGTCCTCCACAGTGCCCTCCTTCAGCACAGCTGTGATATCCTCTTTGACCAGTAATGCAACTCGTCCACCTCTTTTACCTCCCTCTCTATCCTGCCTGAAGCATCTATCTCCTGGAATATTTAATTGCCAATCTTGCCCTTCCCTCAACCAAGTCTCAGTAATAGCAATAACATCATACTCCCAGGTACTAATCCAAGCCCTAAGTTCATCTGCCTTACCCACTACACTTCTCATGTTAAAACAAATGCACCTCAGACCACCTGTCCCTTTGTGTTCATTATCTGCTCTCTGCCTACTCTTCCCCTTAGTCACACTCACTTCATTATCTAGTTCCTTACAGGCTTTAGTTCCTACTTCCTTAGTGTCCACTAACCTCGTCATTTGGTTCACATCCCACTCCCACATTAGTTCCAACCCTCCCCAACAGCATTAGCAAAAGCACCCCCTCGGACATTGGTTCCAGTCCTGCCCAGGTGTAGACCATCCGATTTGTAATAGTCCCACCTCCCCCAGAACCAGTCCCAGTGTCCCAAAAACCACTGCCCAAATATATCAGTTCATTCACCTTCCCAGAGCACAATTCAACCGCTCCCACTCAGCTCCGCTGCCGAAATGAAGAACTTACCTGCCCGGCAGCCCTCTGGTCCTTGCTCTCACCGCTCCCGCAGCTGCTACAAAAGTGGATGAATTTCATCCCAGGATGCTGTGGGAGGCGTAGGGGTTCTCTCACAAATTTTTAGTTCCTCTTTGGCAACCAGAGGAAGTGCCAGAGGACTGGGGGACAGCTAATGTGGTTGCACGTTTTTGGAGGGGTAGTAGAGATAAACCAGGAAATTTTGATTTTATGTCAGTGGTCGAGGGAAACTATTGGAGAAAATTCTGAAGAATCAAATTAATACCCACTTGGAAAGGCATGGGTTAAATAGGGATAGTAAACATGGCTTTGTCAGAGGGAGGTCATGCCTAACAAATTTGTTAGAATTTTTTGAAAATGTAATCAAGTGTGTAGATGAGAGAAATTCAGTTGATGAAGTTGATATGGATTTTAGTAAATGTTCTGACAAGGTCACAAATGGGAGACTGATTGAGGTTAAAGCACATGGAATTTAGGGAAATTTGGCGAGATGGATGAAAAACTGGCTTAGAAATAGGACGCAAAAGCTAGTGATAGAAAACTGCTTGAGTGACTGGAGGCCAGCATCCAGTGGTGAATGACAAGAATAAGTACAGGGACCCTTTCTGGGTCTAGGCCCGAAACGTCAAGCTTTTCTGCTCCTATGATGCTGCTTGGCCTGCTGTGTTCATCCAGCCCCACACCTTGTTAACAGCGACCCTTATTGTTTGTTATATACATAAATGATATTGACGAAAATGTGGAGGGAATGTTAAGCAAATTTGTATAAGACACCAAGATTTGTAGAGTGGTTGATAGTGAAGAAGATGGTTGTTGCTTACAGGAAGATTGGTCAGAAGGGCACACCAATACTAGATGCTATTTATAGAGTCATCGATTAATACAGCATGGAAACAGCCTTTGGCCCAAACTGATCCTTGCTGACCATGGTGCCCACTCAACTAGTTCCAATTGCCCACATTTGGTCCATATCCTTCTAAACCCCTCCCATCCATATATTTATCCAAACGATTTTTAAGTGTTGCTATTGTACCTGTCTCAACCACTTTCTCTGGCAGCCCATTCCACGTCTCTCTGTGTGAAGAAATTGTCCCTCAGGGTCTTTCTTAAATCTTTCCCTCTCACCTTAAACCTTTTCCCTCTAGTTTTCAATTCACCATCCCTGAGAAAAACTCTATGCATTCATCCTGGCGTCTAGTCTGAGAAACAACCTTCAAACATTTTACCCTGATAACAACATTTTATCCTGATAACTGCAAGGTGATGCACTTTGGAAGAAGGAACAAGATGAAGGCGTATTTAATAAATGGCTGCACACTAGGTAGCTTAGAGGAACAGAGGGATCTTGGGATAATTATTTACAGACCCCTGAAGTCGGCAGAACATGTGCATAGATATTAAAAAGGCATATGGGATACTTGCTTTCATCATTTGTGACATAGAGTATAAGAGCAAGGAGGTAAAGTTGGAGTTGCACAGAGCGTTGGTCAGGCCACAACAGGGGTACCATATGCAGTTCTGGTCACCTCACTACAGGAAGGATGTGATTGCACTAGAGGGGGCAACAGAGGTTCACCAGGATCTTGCCTGAGATGGAGAATTTGAGCTATAATGTGAAACCAAATAGGTTTGAATTGTTTTCTTTAGAGCAGGGAAGACTAAGAGGAGCCTTGACTGAGGTGTATAAAATTATGAGAAAAATGGACAGGGTGAATAGAGAATAGCTGTTCCTTTTGATTGAGGGATCAATTACGAGAGGGCATAGTTTTAGGGTGAGGGGGTGAGAGACTCAGATGGCATTTGGGAAAGAAAACATTTTAACTCAGCAGGTAGTGGGAATCTAGGGATTCAGGGGCCAGTATTCCATTTGACTTCTTGATTATTTTCTGTACATGTTTGTGGCATTTTAAAGAGCTGTACACCTACGCACCCAAATCTTGTATTTAACTTTGTGCCTTCTAAGAGATATCCTGATCTATCCTTTTTAGGTTCAAAATGTATCACCTTACCATTTTTATATTAAAATCCATCTGCCACAACTTTGCCAATTCACCTAATCTATCAATATCTTGTTGTAATTTTATACTGTCGTCAATATTGCCTACAATGCTGTGTCATCAGCAAATTTAGATATTTGACTTTTTAAGTCATTATTCAGTCATTAATAAATGTTGTGAATGAAGTTAATGACCCAATCCCCCCACAATCTCTTTCTTTCCATGGTCTATCCTCTCTCCCACCCCTTCCCCCTTATACATTGAGTCTCACTCCCACCCGTCTTTGGTATTGTCAGACCCTCTGCACCTCGACATTCTGACTTTAATTCTCACACTTAAATTCCCAAACTCTCTGCCACAGCAGTGACCCTGATAACTTTGCTCCCCCTAGGCTTTTAGTGGATAGACACCCAGAACAGTTTGTAGCCCACCCCTTGAGCAACTTAGCTAGACAGCTGTGAACAATAGTGACCAGACTCCTGACTGAAATCTGATGACTGTGTTCCTCAGATTCACCAGACTGACTGCACTGCACCTATAGGACTGATCAGTACTCACCTTGGAGACTGAAGAATAACGGACCCTTGACAATGACTGTGTTCAAATCCCTGAACCGATATCAGAGACTGCCTTGACTTACTGTGCTGAGGACCCTGACCTGAGGATGTCAATCTGGACTTGACAATCCTAAACTTTGACCGCACCGATGATCAGCATGGTAAGTTGCCTAGCTTTGTGTCTGCAACAAACAGCAAACCAAGACGGTGTTTTCAGCCTCTATGGTCCAGCTAATGGGCAAAAGTGCAAAAAGACAAAGAATGGTAGGGATGTTTTGAACACCCGGGTAGGTGCAATGTGAGTGACAACAAAAAGAGCAAGCAAGCAGCCCTGAAATGTATCCTTGAGCTGGGTGCCTGTCCCTGTGATATTAAGCAACAGCTTGAGTATTGTGTGCAGTTTTGTAATCCACTCTATAGGAGGAATGTGTTTGCACTGGAGAGGGTACAAAGGAGATTTACCAAGATGTTGCCTCAGCTGGGAGAATTTTAGTTATGAAGAGAGATTGTATCGAATGGGGTTGTCTTCCTTGGAACAGAGCAGATTGAAAGGAAACATAAAATATGATTGAGATGTATAAAATTACGAGAGACATGGATAGGTAGACAGGAACGACTTTTCCCCTTGTTGGAGGAATCTACGACCAAGGGCAAAGATTTAAGATAAGGAGCAGGGCTTCAGAGGGAACATGAAAAAGGTTTTCACCCAGAGGGTGGTAGGAATATGGAACTCAAAGCCTGTAAGAGTGGTGGAGGCAGAGACCCTCATATTGTTTAAAAAGTATACTTGTGGTGCCAAGGCATGCAGGGCTATGTGCCAACCCATTCTGGACAGAATAAAAGACCATTGATGAACTAAAGTGAATTAGCTCAGTTCCAAATTACCTTGACCTTTAAGATTTAGACTTTGCGGGGTGGCAGGGGTTGGTAGTGAAAATAGTAATGACGATGATAATGGTAGTAAAGACATTAATCGTAGTGAGAATTGCTACAGAAGACCATGTAAGTAAGTAAAATTACACTAATGGAATAATTGAGACTAAGTAGAGAGAACCTCAGGGAGATTTGGTATAATGAGGCGATGGCCTTGTGGTATTATCGCTGAACTGTTAATCCAGAGGTCCAGATAATGTTCTGGGGACCAGGCTCAAATCCTGCCACAGCAGATGGTGGAATTTGAATTCAATAAATACCTGGAATTAAGAATCCAATGATGACCGTGAATCTATTGCCAATAGGTTGGAAATACCCATCTGGTTCACTAGTGTTCTTTAGGGAAGGAAACTGCCATCCTTACCTAGTCTGACCTACAAATGACTCCAGGCCCACAGCAATGTTGTTGACTCTGAACTGCCCTCTAGGCAATTAAGAATGGGCAATAATTGCTGCCTAGCCAGCGACGCCTTCATCCCGTGAATGAATAAAGAAAAAAAAAAGTTTCATTTCAATCACAATGATATATCTGATTATATGATTCTGACATAAGCAAAACAGGAGACACAAATCCGGAGTGACCATATGAAGAGCGAGGTTTTAGACACTAAACTAGAGAGCTGTATGTGACAAAGTACCATATACAATGTAAATAAAGACATGTTTACAGTTCACGAGGAGATAAAGAACCCTATTTAGAGATAAGGATCAAGCAGTTTCGGGGACAGTGTATGCGCAAGCACTTCCAGCCCAGAGATGTTCCAGACCAGTTATCTCAATGTGTATCGATGTTCCAATGCATATCTCAGTGTTGAGGGGAGATGTTAGTACTGTAGTACTGTCACTGGGCTGGGTAAGAAGAGTTCTGGGCTAATGCCCTGGAGACATGAGTTCGAATCTCACCAAGGCAGATGATGACAATCTGTAAGTTCATTATTAAAACTCCGGTGACCTTGCTAATTCCTGTAAAATTTGATTTGATTCACTAATGCCTGTTAGGGAAAGAAATCTGCCATCCTGATGTTGTCTAGGCTACACATGACTCCAGACCATAAAACGCCATGGATAACTCTTCATTGCTCTCTGAAATTACCTAACAAACTACTGAGTTGTATCAAGATTGCTACAGTTCTAAAGAAAAGAATGAAATTGGAGTTTAGGCAAAATAAACTGTCAACCCTGCAGAATCCTCCATACTAAAATCTAGGCTAGTGTCAAAACTGGGAGAGCTGATGCCACAGTCCAATTAAGCAGCATTCTGAACCAGTCATACTCACAGAATCATACTTTACAATGTCCCAGACACCACCATCAACATCCAAGGTATACCCTGTCACATTAACAGATCTGGCAGCACAGTGTTCTACAGTTGAAAGGGAGACCTCAAATTTATCTCCAGATTTTTTTTTACATTCACTCCTAAGTGCCAGGTATGACTCCAGCCAGCGGAGAGTTTGACTCCTATTCATTCCAGTTTTGCCAGGGCTCCTTGACACCATGCTCAGTCAAATGTCACCTTGATATCAAGGCCATCACTCTCACCTCACCTCTGGAAATCAGTCCTTTTGTCCATGTTTGAACCAAGGCTGCACTGAGGTCAGGAGTTGAGTGGCCCTGGAGGAATCCCAAACTGGGCACCACCGAGCAAGTTATTGCTGAGCAGATGTTGCTTTTAGCACTGTTGATGACACTTGCCATCACTTTACCAATGGTTGAGAGTAGACTGATAGGATGGTAATTGTCTTATCTATAGCATCCAGTGAATCCCTACAGTGTGGAAACAGTGCCTTAGGCCCAACAAGTCCACATAGATAAGTCCCCTGGGCCGGATTGGATCTATCCTAGGATTCTCTGGGAAGCTAGGGAGGAGATTGCAGAGCCTTTGGCTTTGATCTTTATGTTGTCATTGTCTACAGGAATAGTGCTAGAAGACTGGCAAATGTTGTCCCCTTGTTCAAGAAGGGAAGTAGAGACAATCCTGGTAATTATAGACCAGTGAGCCTTACCTCGGTTGTGGGTAAAGTGTTGGAAAGGATTATAAGAGATAGGATTTATAAACATCTAGAAAGGAATAATTTGATTAGGGATAGTCAACATGGTTTTGTGAAGAGTAGGTCATGCGTCACAAATCTTATTGAGTTCTTTGAGAAGGTGACTAAACAGGTGGATGAGGGTAAAGCGGTTGATGTGGTGTATATGGATTTCAGTAAAGCATTTGATAAGGTTCCCCACGGTAGGCTATTGCAGAAAATACGGCGGTATGGGATTGAGGGTGATTTAGTGGTTTGGATCAGAAATTGTAGCTGGAAGAAGACAGAGGGTGGTGGTTGATGGGAAATGTTCATCCTGGAGTTCAGTTACTAGTGGTGTACCACAAGGATCTGTTTTGGGGCCACTGCTGTTTGTCATTTTTATAAATGACCTAGATGAGGGCATAGAAGGATGGGTTAGTAAATTTGCGGATGACACTAAAGTCGGTGGTGTTGTGGATAGTGCAGAAGAATGTTGCCGGTTACAGAGGGACATAGATAAGCTGCAGAGCTGGGCTGAGAGGTGGCAAATGGAGTTTAATGCGGAAAAGTGTGAGGTGATTCACTTTGGAAGGAGTAACAGGAATACAGAGTACTGGGCTAATGGTAAGATTCTTGGTAGTGTGGATGAGCAGAGAGATCTCGGTGTCCACGTGCATAGATCCCTGAAAGTTGCCACCCAGGTTGATAGGGTTGCTAAGAAGGCATACGGTGTGTTAGGTTTTATTGGTAGAGGGATTGAGTTTTGGAGCCATGAGGTCACGTTGGAGCTGTACAAAACTCTGGGGCGGCCGCACTTGGAGTATTGCATACAGTTCTGGTCGCCGCATTATAGGAAGGATGTGGAAGCATTGGAAAGGGTGCAGAGGAGATTTACCAGAATGTTGCCTGGTATGGAGGGAAGGTCTTATGAGGAAAGGCTGAGGGAATTGAGGCTGTTTTCATTAGAGAGAAGAAGGTTAAGAGGTGACCTAATAGAGACATACAAGATGATTAGATAGGGTGGACAGTGAGAGCATTTTTCCTCGGATGGTTATGGCTAGCACGAGGGGACATAGCTTTAAATTGAGGGATGATAGACATAGGACAGATGTCAGAGGTAGATTCTTTACTCAGAGAGTAGTAAGGGTGTGGAATGCCTTGCCTGCAGCAGTAGTAGACTCGCCAACTTTAAGGGCATTTAAATGGTCGTTGGATAAACATATGGATGATAATGGAATAGTGTAGGTTCGGTGGGCTTCAGATTGGTTTCACAGGTCGGTGCAACATCGAGGGCCGAAGGGCCTGTACGGCTCTATGTTCTATGACTCAAACATCCCACCCAGACCCATTCCCCTGTAACCCACCTAATCTATACATCCCTGAACACTACAGGCAATTTAGCATGGCCAATCCACCTAGCATCCACATCTTTAGACTGCAGGAGGAAACCCCCGCTGACACGGGGAGAATGTGCAAACTCCACACAGACAGTTGCCTGAGGGTGGAATCAAACCCAGATCCCTAGTACTGTGAAACAGCAGTGCTAACCTGTGAGCCACCATGCAGGAATTGTCCTGTTTTTTGTGCACATACCTGGGCAATTATTCCATATTGTCAGGTAGATGCAAGTGTTGTAACCATACCAGAACAGCTTGACTAGGGTAGGGCAAGTTCTGGAGCACAAGTCTTCAGTACTGTTGCCAGGGCCCATAGCATTTTCAGTATCATAGAATCCCGACAGTGAGGAAACAGGCCCTTTGGCCCAACAAGTCCACAGCAAACCTCAGAGCATCCCACCCAGACCCACCCCCCC
>JAHRHZ010000176.1:1161542-1187953 GCA_024137785.1 Ginglymostoma cirratum
ACCCAACAACCCACCTAACCTACACCTCCCTGAACACTACGGGCAATTTAAGCATAGCCAATCCACCTAACCTGCACATCTTTGGACTGTGGGAGGAAACCAGAGCACCCAGAGGAAACCCACGCAGACATGGGGAGAATGTGCAAACTCCACACAGACAGACACCCGAGGCTGGAATCGATCCCAGGTCCCTGGTGGTGTGAGGCAGCAGTGCTAACCACTGAGCCACCGTGCCACCCACTATCTAGTGCTTTCAACCATTTCTTGATATACAAAGAACAAAAAACAAAGAAAATTACAGCACAGGAACAAGCCCTTCGGCCCTCCAAGCCTATGCCATAACATGGAGAGAATCAAATTGGCTGAAGACTGGTATCTGCATTGCTGGGGATCATCAGAGGAGGCTGAGATTAATCATCCACTCGGCACTTCTGGCTGAAGATTGCTTTGAATGTTTCAGCCTTATCTTTTGCACTTATAAGTTGGACTCTTCCATCATTGAGGATGGGGATATTTGTTGAGCCTCCTCCTCTGGCGAGTTCTTTAATTGTCACCAACATTGATTTTGAAACTGGTGAATTCCATGTTTAGGCCATTGGGCTGTAAGCTCCCGAGGCGGGATATGAGGTGCTGCTCCTCCAGTTTGCGGGTCATTGTGACACTGGAGGAGGCCCAGGATGGACATGTCACCCAAGCAGTGGGAGAGGGAGTTAAGATGGTTGGCAACCGGAAGGTGTTGTCATTTATCATGTACAGAGCACAAATGCTCTACAAAACTGTCTCCAAGTCTATGCTTGGTCTCACCGATGTAGAGGAGGCCACATCGGTAGCAGTGAATACAGTAAACCAAGTTAATGGATGTGCAGGTGAACCCCCATCCGATATGGAAGGTTTGTTTTATGCCTTGAATGGAGGTGCGGGCCTAGGTGTGGGGGCAGGTGTAGTAATTCCTGCGGTTGCAGGGAAAGGTGCCAGAGGTGGTGGGGTTAGTGGGGAATGTGGACCAGATGAGGGAGTCATGAAGACAGAAAGGCAGATGGGGTGGGGAGGGAAATGTCTCTTTAGTTGTGGGGTCAAATTGTAGGTGGCAGAAGTGACAGAGAATGATACGTTGGATGTGGATGCTGGTGGGGTGATATGCGAGGATAAGGTGTCTTCCGTCTTTATTTTTGTTGTGGGGAGGCAATGTGAAGGCAGAAGTGCAGGAAATGTAAGAGATGCAGTTGAGGGCATTTTCGATCACCAGAGGGGGAAGTTGTAGCCCTTGAAATAGGAGGACATGTGGGATGTGCAGGACTGGAACTCCCCATCTTGGGAGCAGATGCAGTGGAGGAATTGGGAGTAGGAGATCGCATTCTTGCAAGAGGGTGGTGAGAGGAGGTGTTGTCCAGGTAACTGTGGGAGTCGGTGGGCTTGAAATAGATGTCAGTTTTGAGTCAGTCACCAGAGATGGAGCTGCCAGCATCTGCAGTTCTTGCCATCTCTGAATAATGGGGGAGGGTTGCTTTTCAGACTGAAAGCCTGTGACTAGCGGTGTTCCACAGGGATCGGTTCTGGTCCTCCTTTGGTTTTCATTTATATAAGTGATTTGGATGAGAATATAGAAGGCATGGTTGGTAAGTTTGTGGATAACACCAAAATTGGTGGTACTGTCAACAGTGAAGAAAGTTTTCTAAGATTACAAAGGGATCTTAATCAAATGGGTCAATGGGCAGAAAAATGGCAGATGGAGTTCAATCTGGATAAATGCGAGGTATTGCATTTTGGTACTACGATCTAGGGCAGGGCTTATACAGTTAGTGATAGGGCCTTGCATAGGGTTGTAGAACAGAGGGACCTGGGGTGCAAGTACATAAAACTTTAAAGTTTACATCAATATAGACAGGATGGTTAAAAAAGTGTTTGGCACGCTTGCCTTCATTGTTCAGCCCTTTGAGTATAGAAGTTGGGACATTATGTTAAAGTTGTACAAGACATTGGTGAGGCCTCTTCTGGAATACTGTGTCCAGTTCTGGTCGCCCGGTTATAGGAAGGATATTATCAAACTGGAGAGGGTTCAGAAGGGATTTACCAGGATGTTGCCAGGAATGGAAGGTTTGAGTTATAAAGAAAGGCTGGATAGCCTGGGACTTTCTTCAGTGGAACGTGGGAAGTTGAAAGGTGACCCAAAGAAGTTTATAAAACAATGAAGAGGTATAGATAGAGTTGATAGTAGTTGTCCTTTCCCTAAGATGTGGAATTTCAAGACTATGGAGCACATTCTTAAGGTGAGGGAAAAGACATTTAAAAAAGATGTAAGAGGCAATTTTTTTACACAGAGGGTGGTCCGTGTGTGGAATGAACTTCCTGATGGAGTAGTGGATGCAGGTACAAATGCAACATTTAAGAGACATTTGGATGGATGCATGAATAGGAAGGGTTTGGAGGAGCAGGCAGGTGGAACTAGTTTCATTCAGGATTATGTTCAGCATGGACTTGTGGGACCGAAGAGTCTGTTTCCGTGCTGTATGCTTCTATGAGTCTATAACATTCATGACTGGATGTGGCAGGACTGCAGAGCTTAGATCTGATCCTTTGATTGTGGAATTGCTTAGTCCTGTTTATCACTTTCTGCTAATACTGTTTGGCTTGCAATTAGCCCTGTTTGGTACCTTCACCAGGTTGAAACCTCATTTTCAGGTATGCCTGATGCTGCTCCTGTTGTGCCTTCCTGCATCCTCTATTCAACCAGGTTTGATCCCTGGCTTAATGGTAATGATCAAGTAGGGGATATGCTGGGCCATGAGGTTGCAGATTGTGCTGCAGTACAATTCTGCTGCTGTTGGTTGGCCCAGAATGCTACATGGATACCCGGTCTTGAGTTACAAGATCTATTTGAAGTCTGTCCCACCAGCCACACTGAAAAATGAAAAAGCTACTCATAGACAGAGCTTGCCAATCCCACAACCAACAGATCTGATGCCAGTCTTGAGCCAATTCGATTCATTCCATCTGATATCGAGCAATGTTTGGAGGCACTAGATACTGCAAAGGCTGTGGGCCCTGACAATATTCCAGCAATAGTACTGAAGACTTGTACTTCAGAATTTGCTGTACCCCAAGTCAAAGTGCTTCAGTACAGCTACAACACTGGCATCTACCCGACAATGCAAAAAATTGTCCGGGCATGTCCTGTACTCAAAAAACAGGACAAATCCAATGCAGCCAGTTACCACCCATCAGTATCTCCTCAATAACCAATGAGATGATTGAAGGGGTCATTAACAGTGCTGTCAAGCAGCACATGCTTACCAATACCCTGTTCACTCACACTCAGTTTGAATTCCGACAATGCCACTCAGCTCCTGACCTCATCACAGTATTAGTTCACTTCAGGAGTAACTGCCCTTGATGTCAAGGCCACATTTGACTGGATGCTGCATCAAAGAGCCCTAATTAGACTGGAGTCAACAGGAATCAGTGGGAAAACTCTCCAATGGCTGGAGTCATACCTGGCACAGAGAAAGATGGCTGTGGTTTTTGGAGTTCAGTCACCACAGCTCTGGGACATCTCTGCAGGGGTTCTTCAAGGCCCAAGGCCCAACTATCTTCAACTACTTCATCAGTTACCGTCTCTACATTGGGGAGATGAGTTACAGGCTGAGTGACTGCTTTGGGGAACACCTGCCTTCTGTCGATAAAAATGATGCTGAGCTTCCAGTTGCCTGTCACTCACAACCATGTTCCCTGGCTAATATTTCTCTTTAGGTCCTATTGCTATGCTCCAGTGAGGCACAGCACAGTGGGTAAAGGACATGGAAAGAGGTGCTCAGGCTCTGAAATTATTGAACTTGATATTCAGTCCTCAAGACTGCAGAGTGCCCAAGTGGAAACTGGAGAGGGAATGGATCAGGCTGCATTATCTACTGGACAGAACCAACAAGCTCCACAAGGTAAAGTTCTAAATTGGGGCAAAGCCAATTTTGATAGCGTTAGACAAGAACTTCCAAAAGTTAACTGGGACGTTTTCAAAAGTGAGTTAATGAGGGTTCAGGGCCAGTAAGTTCTTGATAAAGTAAAGGACAGGTCTGGCAGGAATAGGGAGCCCTGGATGACAAGACTCCGGTCAAGAAGAAAAAGGAGGCATATGACATGTATAGGATCAAGTGAATTCCTTCAGAAGTATAAAGGGTATCAGAGTACACTTAACAGAAAAGTCAGGGGAGCTAAAAGGGATGCAAGATGGCTTTGGCAGATAAGGTAAAGAAGAATCCATAAGGATTCTACAATTACATGAAGGGCAAAAGAGTAACTAGGGAGAAAACAGGGCCTCTAAAAGATCAACAAGGTTATCTATGTGTGGAGTCACAAGAGATGGATGAGAGCCTAAATGAATATTTCTTGTCAGTATTTACCGTCGAGAAAGGCATGGATGCTGAGAGCTTATGAAGGGGACATGAGATGGCTTTGGCACATAGGGCTAAGGAGAATCCAAAGGGATTCTACAAATACATTAAAGACAAACCGAATCCCTGTGACATGATCAGGTGTACCCTAGAACTTTGTAGGAAGCTAGGGAGAGGCAATGGCCTGGTGGTATTATTGCTGGGCTGTTAATCCAGCGACCCAGATAATGTGCTGGGGACCTGGGTTCGAATCCCACTACAGCAGATGGTGGAATCTGAATTCAAGAAAAATATCTGGAATTAAGAATCTAATGATGACCATGAATCCATTGTCAATTGTTGGAAAAACCCATCTGGTGTCCTTCACAGAAAGAAACTGCCATCCTTACCTGACCTAGCCTACATCTGACTCCAGACCCACAGCAATGTGATTAACTCTCAACTGCCTTCTGGGCAATTAGGGGTGGGCAATAAATGCTGCCGAGCCAGAGACACCCTATAATAGGAAAGGGAAACAGGTAACTAGGGAGAGAATGGGATTCCGCAAAGATCAACAAGCCTGCCTAAGCAGTGAATTGCAGGAGATAGCTGAGATACTCAATGAGTATTTTGCAGCAAATAAAAAACAAAAGAACAGTGCATGCTATAAATCAGTAACAAAAACAGAAGTTGCTGGAAAGGCACACCAGGTCTGGGAGTATCAGTGAAGAAAAATCCAAGCTGACGTTTCAGGTCTGGTGACCCTTCCTCAGCCCTGACATGTATAGGCAACTGGGATCAAGTGGATGCCTTGAAGAGTATAAACGGTGCCAGAATACACTTAAATAAAAAAAACAGGGAAGCTAAAAGGGGACAAGGGATGGTTTTGGCAGATAAGGTAAAAGAGAAGTTGGAGAAACAAATGGCAACATCTTGAAAAATGTCCATATTACAGAGGAGGAGGTGCTAGACAGCTTAAAACACACAAAGGTGGATAAATCCCTGGAACCTGATCAGGTGTACCCGATGACTTGGCGGGAAGCTAGGGAAGTGATTGCTGGTCCCCTTGCTGAGATATTTGTATCATCAATAGTTACAGATGAGGTGCCAGAAGACTGGCAGTTGGCTAACATGGTGCCACTATTTAAGAAACATGAGAAGGAAAAGCCAGGGAACAATAAACCGGTGAAGCTGACATCAATGGTGGGCAAGGTGTTGGAGGGGATCCTGAGGGACAGGGTTCACATCCATCTGGAAAGGCAAGAACAAAGAACAAAGAAAATTACAGCACAGGAACAGGCCCTGCAACCCTCCAAGCCTGCGCCAACATGCTGCCCATCACAACTAAAACCCCCTCCCTACCAGGGACCGCATTCCTCTATTCCCATCCTATTCATGTATTTGTTAAGACACCCTTTAAAAGTCACTATCGTATCTGCTTCCTCTACCTCCCCCGGCAGCGTGTTCCAGGCGCCCACCACCCTCTGTGTAAAAAACTTGCCTAGTACATCACCTTAACCTTGCCCCTTGCACCTTAAACCTATGGCCCCTGGTAACTGACTTTTCCACCCTAGGAAAAAGCTTCTGACTGTCCTCTCTGTCCATACCCTTCAGAATCTTGTAGACCTCTATCAGGTCGGCCTCAACCTCTGTCATTCCAGTGAGAACAACCCAAGTTTCTCCAACGATTCCTCATAGCTAATGCCCTCCATACCAGGCAATATCCTGGTAAATCTTTTCTGTACCGTCTCCAAAGCCACCACATATTTCTGGTAGTGTGGCAACCAGAAATGAACACAATATTCCAAATGCGGCCTATGGTTCAATAAAGCTTTAATATTACCTGCCAATGTTTAAACTCAGTGCCCCAGCCGATGAAGGCAAGCATGCCACATGCGTTGTTGACTACCTTCTCCATCTGCATTGCCACTTTCAGTGACCTGTGTATCTGTACACCCAGATCCCTCTGCCTATCAGTACTCTTAAGGGTTCTGCCATTTACTCTATATTTTCTATCTGCATGAGACCATCCAAAATGCATTACCTTACATTTTTCAGGATAAAACTCCATCCGCCATCTCTCTGCCCAAGCCACCAATTGATCCTGCTGTATCTTCTGACAGTCCTCATCACTATCTGCAATTCCACAAACCTTTGTGTCATCGGCAAACTTATTTATCAACCAGTTACATTTTCCCCCAAATCATTTATATATATTTCAAATAGCAAAGGTCCCAACAATGATCCCTGAGAAACGCCACTAGTCACAGCCCTCCAATCAGAAACACACCCTTCCACTGCTACCCCCTGTCTTCTATGACCAAGCCAGTTTTTTATCCAATTTGGAAGCTCAGCTCTGACCCCGTGTGACTTTATCTTTTGTATCAGTTTGCCATGAGGGACCTTGTCAAAGGCCTTACTGAAGTCCATGTAGACAACATCCACTGCCCTATCCTCATCGATCATCTTCGTTACTTCCTCAAAAAACTCAACCAAGTTTGTGAGACACGACCTCCCCTTCACAAAACCATGTTGCCTCTCGCTAATACACCCCTGATTTCCAAGTGGGAGTAATTCCTGTCTTGACGAATCCTCTCCAATAATTGCCGTAACATTGACGTAAGGCTCACCGGCCTGTAATTAGCTGAATTATCGTTCCCAACCTTCTTAAAGAAAGGAGCAACATTGGCTATTCTCGAATCCTCTGGGACCTCCCCTGTAGCCAGTGAGGATACAAAGATTTCCCTCAAGATCCCAAAAAAATCCTCCCTTGCCTCTCTTAAAATTCTGGGTTATATCCTGTCAGGCACTGGGGGCTTTTGTACCTTAATGTTTTTCAAGACCCCCAATATCTCCTCCCTTTTGATCCCAACCTGACCCAAACTATCTACACACCCTTCCCCAGACTCTTCATCCACCAAGTCCTTCTCTATGGTGAATACTTATGCAAAGTATTCATTTAATACCTCGCCCATTTCCTCTGGCTCCATGCATAAATTGCCTTCACTGTCCTTGAGTGGGCCAACCCTCTACCTGGCTACCCTCTTGCTCTTTACATATGTGTAAAAAGCATTGGGATTTTCCTTAATCCTGTTGGCCAATGACTTTTCATGACCCCTTTTACCCCTTATGACTCCTTGCTTAAGTTTCTTTTGACTTTCCTTGTATTCCACCCCTTGCTTCATGTGTTCCCAACCTTCTAGCCTTGATAAATGCTTCCTTTTTTTTGACTAGGCTCACAATTTCTCTTGCTGTCCAAGGTTCCCCAAACTTGCCATACTTGTCTTTCATCCATACTGGAATGTGCTGGTACTGAGTTTCCAGCAACTTATACTTGAAAGCCTCCACATACCATTTGTTGATTTGCCCTCAAACATCCGCCTGCAATCTACATTCTTCAGTTCCTGCCTAATATTGTTATAATTAGCCTTCCTCCAATTTAGCACCTTCAACTGACAACTACACCTATCTTTATCAATCAGTACTTAAAACCTCCACTACTTCCTTCATTCTAAACACACAGCACCCTCTGAGTAAAGAAATTGCACCTTAGGTCCATTTTATATCTTTCCCCTTTCACCTTAACCATATGCCGTCTAGTTTTGGACTCCCCCGCCCCAGGGAAATGTCCTTGTCTATTTACCCTATTTATGCTCCTCATAATTATATAATCACCTATAAGGTCACCCCTCAGCCTCCGATGCTCAAGGGAAAATAGCCCCAGTCTATTCAGCCTCTCCCAAACCTGGCAACATCATTGTAAATATTTTCTGAACACTTTCAAGTTTCACAACATCCTTCATATATCAAGGACACCAGTGGCTGAAGCTTGGCATGCAAGTGCAGCAGACAATGCGGAAAACTATTGGCATGCTCTCTTTCATTACAAAAGGATTTGAGTATCGAGTAAGGATGTCATGCTGCAGTTATACAGCGCCTTAGTGAGGCAATACTTTGAGTATTGTGTACAGTTTTGGTCTCCTAGTCTGAGGAAAGACATTCTTACTGTTGAAGGAGTCCAACAAAGATTCACCAGACTGATTCCCGGGTTGGCAGGACTGACATATGAGGAAAGACTGGATCAACTGATTTTGTATTCACTGGAACTTAGAAGAATGAGGGGTGATCTCATAGAAACATATAAAATCCTGATTGCACTGGACAGGCTAAATGTGGGAAGAATATTCCCGATGTTGGAGAAGTCTAGAACTAGGGGTCACAATTTAAGAATAAGGGGAAAGCCATTCAGGACTGAGATGAGGAAGAATTTCTTAACTCAGAGAGTTGTGATCTTGTGGAATTCTCTCCCAAAGGAGGCTTTCAATGCCAGTTCACTAGGTATATTCAAGAGAGAACTGGATATAGCCCATGCGGCTAAAGGGATCAAGGCATATGGGGAGAGCACAGGAAAGGGATACTGAGATTGCACGATCAACCATGATGGGATTGAATGATGGTACAGGTTCGAAGGGCAGAATTGCCTATTCCTGCATCTATTTTCTGTGTTTCTATGTATGGTTAATAAGTTTGTGGATGACACTAAAATTGGCGGTGTGGTGGATATCCAAGAAGGTTACCTCAGAGTACAACAAGACCTTGATCAGATGGGCAGATGGAGATTAATTTAGATAAATGTGAGGTACTGCATTTTGGAAAGGCAATTCAAGGCAGGACTTATGTAGTTAATGGTAAGGTTCTGTGGAGTGTTGCTGAACATGTAGACCTTGGAGTGCAGGTTCATATTTCCTTGAAAGTGGAGTCACAGGTAGACAGGATAGTGAGGAAGGCGTTTGGCATGCATGTCTTCGTTGGGCAGTGTGTTGAGTATACGAATTGGAGGTCATGTTGCAGCTGTACAGGACATTGGTTAGGCTAATTTTGGAATACTACATTCATTTCTGCCTGCTATAGGAAGGATGTTGTGAAACTTAAAAGGGTTTCAGAAATGATTTACAAGGATGTTGCCAGGGTTGGAGGGTTTGAGCTATAGGAACAGGCAGAATAGGCTGGGACTATTTTCCCTAGAACATAGGAGGCTGAGGGCTGACCTTATAGAAGTTTATAAAATCATGAGTGGCATAGAAAGGGTGAATAACCAAAGCCTTTTCCCCAAGGGGTCGTTGGAATGGAGGAGTGGTAGAGGTTGGTCCAATTACAACATTGATAAGGGTATATAAATATGGAAAGGTTTAGAAGGATATGGTCCAAATGCTGGCAAATGGGACTAGATTAAGTTAGGAAATTAGTCAGCATGGACAAGTTGGAATTAGGGGTCTAATGATGACTCTGAATCCATTGCTGATTGTCAGGTAAATCCAACTGGTTCACTAATGCCCTTGAGGGAAGGAAATGGCCATCCTACCTGGTCTGGCCTACGTGTGACTTTAGACCCACAGCAATGTGATTGACTCTTAACTGCTTTCTGGGCAATTAGGGAAGGGCAATAATTGCTGCCTAGCCAGTAATGCCCACATTCTGTCTCTGCATTGACAGCCCAGTGATAATACCACTAGGCCATTACCCTCCCCATGCAGTTCTGGTCACCCTAGTATAGAAAGGATATTATTAACCTGGAAAGACTACAGAAAAGATTTACTAGGACACTATCTGGACTAGAAGGTTTGAGTTATAAAGAAAGGCTTGTTAGGCTGGGATCTTTTCCATGGAAGATAGGAGATCAAGGGGTGACCTTATAGAGCTCCATAAAATCATGAAAGGGTAGATATGGTAGATAGCCAACAGCTTTTCCCCATGGTAGGGGAGTCTAAAACTAGAAGGCATAGGTTAAAGGTGAGAGGGGAGAGATACAAAAGTGTCCAAAGCGATAATTTTTTTCACACAGAGGGTGGTGGGTGTCTGGCGCAGGCTGCCAGAAGCAGTGGTGGATATGAACATAATTTTGACATTTAGGAAACATTTGTACAGGTACATGGATGGGATAGGTGCGCAGGGATATCGACCAAAAACAGGCAAATGAGAATAAATTAATTCTGAAAACTGGGCGGCATTGATGGGTTGGCTCAAAAGGCCTGTTACCATTCTGTAAGCCTCTATGACTCTACATACCACATTTTCCTAGCTAATATCAGTTCTGAAGAAGGGTCACTGGACTCGAAACGTTAACTCTGCTTTCTCTTCACAGATGCTACCAGACATGCTCTAGCAACTTCTGTTTTTGTTTTATCAATGGATGTTAGCTGATGACTACAAAATGTTCTGGATCATTTGCAACTTCTTAGATACTGAACTAGCCCATATTCAGATGCATAAAAATCTGGAAAATATCCAGGCTGGGACTGAAAAGTGACAACATTTGCACCACACAAATGCCAGGCAATACCCACCTTCAATGTGACAGAATCTAACCATCGTCCCTTGACATTCATTTCTGATGAAGGGTTTAGGCCCGAAACATCAAGTTTTCCTGCTCCTATGATGCTGCTTGACCTGCTGTGTTCATCCAGCCCCATGCTTGTTATCTCTGTCCCTTGACATTCAATGGCATTAGAATCATTCCTTACAATCAACGTAATGGAGGTTATGGCTGACCAGAAAATGCAAGGGACTAGCCATATTAGTATAGTGGTGCAGGTCAGAAGCTCTTAATTCTACAATGATTAACCCATCTCCTGCCCCCCCTAAAGCTTGTCGATTGTTTCCAAGGCACAAGACAGGAGTGTGATGGGTACAGCTCCAAGATGTTTGACACGATCTAGGACAAAGCAGGTCACTTGATTGACATTCCATCCATGACTTTCAACATTCACTCCCTTCATCACTGACAACTGTAAGATGCACTGCTGTAATTTTCCAAGGTAACCTCAGTAGCACTTTCCAAATTGCAACCTCTAACATCTAGAAAGACAAGGGCAATAAATATATGGGAATACCAACACCTACAAATATCCTGCCATGCCTCACACATTCAGTGTTATACTACTGTTCCTTCACTATCACCAGGTCAAAATTCTGGAACTCCCTCCTCTCACAGTACTGATGGTGTCTTTACATCCTATAGACAACAGCAGTTGAGAAAGGTGCTCAAGACATCCTTCTCTGCAGCAATTTGTGTTGGATAATAAATACTAGCATAGCTAATGATGCCTATATTCCATGAGCAAATTTTTAAAAAGGAGCAATATTGGCTTGAAGCAAAAATAAAACAGGACACACTATTCAAATGAAGAAGAGATAACGCAGTGTGGAGCTGGAGGAACACAGCAGGCCAGGCAGCATCAGAGAAGCAGGAACGCTGATGTTTTGGGTCGGGAACCTTCTTCAGAAATGGGCATTTCAGTGATGGCCAGTAGTGGTTTAACTTGAGGGTCAACATGTCTCAGGCAACAGTTGAGGTTGAGAAGGCAGCATTCTTATTGTGACCTCAACTGCTGCAGGAATTGAACCCACACTTTGGCCTCATTCTGCATCGTAACTGTCCGGTTAACTAAGCTGACCAACACCTAGGTCATGTGTAGGCCAGACCAGTACGACAGACAGATTTCCTTCCCTAAAGGACATTAGTGAACCCAATGGTTTTTATGACCATCTGCAATGGATTCATGGTGGTCATTACTGAGTCTTATTTCTAAATCCAGATGGATTAAATCAGATTAGACTCCAAGTTGCCAATTTAGCTCTTGTCTCCAAAGCATTAATCAAATGACATTACCACTGCACCACCACCTCCTCTTAGGGCCATTCTATTGCCCCCATTGAGCAAATGCCCACTTTGGAACTCGGTAGAAAGGTGAGAAAAATGCATTTGGCTTGTCTATTCTGTACACTAGACGATGCAACCTGATCAATACCCTCCTCAGTTCCTTGCTACCAATACTACCATGCAGGGAAGGAAAAAAGAAAATAAAATAGCTAACATATAGGAAGTCTAAAACAACAACAGAAACAAGAACCAAAAACACACAGCAGATCTGTCTCAGTGTCTGTAAAAATAATAAATATTTTGGATTTTGTACCGTTAATTGGAACTGGAAAACAGATGACCAAGGACCTGAAGAAATTTGGAAAGTGGCAGGGGAAAGGGTAGATAATTTCTTAAAATCAAACCAATGCAATTTCAAAGGAACATTGGTGAAACCAAAACATCACATTTACAAAGCACACGTAAATAATTCAGAAAGTGGAAACTATGGTAGATGAAAGCATGGAAATCCTTGGAAGCAAATGTGAAATAAAACAGGCTTGAGATTGAAGTACATGAAATGTCCCTGTAAAGCATTCAAAAGAGCTGAGGAATAGTTTGTATTAACACTCACATGGATTTGTTGCATGTGCTGCAATGGATGCTTCAACAAATCAATAATATATTGTTCCATCTTTCATTGTAGCTTTTTCTTGAACATTGAGGTCAGCAAAAACACAGAGAACAGGAAACCGGGGGCGCACCACACGCAATCAGATGAGAGCAAGATAATCTTGTTGCTGTTCGTGCCCTGATTAGCAGAGGTCGTGACCTGCTTTAATGGTTCAATCTCATATCACGCATGACAACACCTATTAAATAGAAACATGTTGCTTGATCATGACATAATGTCTGTTCAAAATCCTTTTACATTCAATCCCACATATGGCTGAGCTGTTGCCTCTTACTATACCAACAAGCAATATTTAAATGAAGTTGCAGCTTTACAGGCTTTTGTACATTGTGATCCAACTGTCAATCGTATGACTTTGGAATTCTGGATAAAGCCTGAAACTAGAACGAAATATCAGAACTGAGAACATTTCTGACAGACCTGACTATTGTTGTAAAGCAATTAATAAAAAAAAAGGCAGTCACAAGTAAAATGAAAACTACTGAAAGCCAAAGTTGCTTTTAAATAGAACAGCCTCTTTAAAAGATCCCTTTCTTACTAACTGAAGATTCTAATTGAATGCTAGTGACAGATAAATCTGAAAGTACAACTACATTCCTTACATTTTTAATGCAAAGCCCAAGACAGCACACAATAGCACTAAACTCAGGGTGCAAATGAAATGTTCAGCCCCAAGCTGGTTTAGAGTCAAAACTGAGTGAAAACCACTTTGCTGCCTGATCAGATTGTGACTCTAGATTAAAGCTTTATTTATGTTGATTGAGACATGAATGTGAAGACAAAATGTTTCAGACCAATCCAGTTGGTGGTGTGTGAATAGTTACGAAAAGCGATCCTTCAATAAATCTGTCTGTGAAGATTCCTGGAAAATCATAGAAATACAACTGGTTATTCAAGAGGCAACAGCTCAAGCCAAGCATGGGCCTGTGACTTTAAAAGGACTTTGATAAAATGCCTTATGCAATAATTAAATGCAGCTAATGAAAAATTCCATACAGTTAACACAGCAGAGTCCAATAAATATTTAAATGTTACTTACATAACTTATCATCATAATTCCAATGTGCCTATTAATGAGAATAGATATGTTTGGGTAATATTGACAGAGCTAATTAATTTGAAGCATCAGTTATGATATTGGTACATCATAGGGGCTGCTGATTTCTTTTAGTCTGAACAACCACCATTAAATCTGAATAAGATACAATTTATCAAGTCCACCAACATGAAGAGCCCATGCAAACAATAAACTGCAAATGTTAGAAATCAGAAATAAAAACTGAAAAAGATGGAAAAGTGTAGTTGTCAGGTGAAGGTGCTAAATTGGGGAAAGGCTAATTACAACAATATTAGGCAGGAACTGAAGAATGTAGATTGGAGGCAGTTGTTTGAGGGCAAATCAACAAATGGTATGTGGGAGGCATTCAAGTACAAGTTGCTGGGAACTCAGGACCGGCACATTCCTGTACGAATAAAGGATAAGTACGGCAAGTTTAGGGAACCTTGGACAACTAGAGATATTGTGAGCCTAGTCAAAAAGAAAAAGGAAGCATTTCTCAAGGCTAGAAAGTTGGGAACACATGAAGCAAAGGTGGAATACAAGGAAAGTCAAAAGAAACTTAAGCAAGGAGTCATGAGGGCTAAAAGGGTTCATGAAAAGTCATTGGCCAACAGGATTAAGGAAAATCCCAAAGTTTTTTACACATGTATAAAGAACAAGAGGATAGCCTGGGAGGGGTTAACCCACTCAAGGACAGTAAAGGGAATTTATGCATGGAGCCGGAGGAAATGGGTGAGGTATTAAATGAGTACCTTGCATCAGTATTCACCATAGAGAAGGACTTGGTGGATGAAGAGTCTGGGGAAGGGTGTGTAGATAGTTTGGGTCATGTTGGGATCAAAAAGGAGGAAGTATTGGGGGTCTTGAAAAACATTAAGGTACAAAAGTCCCCAGGGCCTGATGGGATATAACCCACAATTTTGAGAGGCAAGTGAGGACATTGCTGAAGCCTTGAGAGAAATTTTTGTATCCTCACTGGCCACAGCGAAGGTCCCAGAGAATTGGAGAATAGCCAATGTTGTTCCTTTGTTTAAGAAAGGTGGCAATGACAATCCAACCAATTACAGGCCAGTGAGGCTTATGTTAGTGGTAGGGAAATTATTGGAGAAGATTCTTCAAGACAGGATTTATTCCCACTTAGAAATAAGTGGGCGTATTATTAAGAGGCAACATGATTTTGTGAAGGGGAGGTCATGTCTCACTAACTTGATTAAGTTTATTGAGGAAATGACAAAGATGATCGATGAAAACAGGGCAATGGATGTTGTCTACATGAACTTCAGTAAGACCTTTCAAAAAGTTCCTCATGGCAGGCTGTAACAGAAGGCAAACTGTCACGGGGTCAGAGGTGAGCTTGCAAGATGGATAAAAACTGGCTCGGTCATAGAAGACAGAGAGGTTAGCAGTGGAAGGGTGCATTTCTGAATGGAGGGCTATGACGAGTGGCATTCCTTAGTGACCAGTTTTGGGACCTTTGTTATTTGTAATATATATAAATTATTTGGAGGTGCATGTAACTGGTTGATTAGTAAGTTTGCAGATGGCACAAAAGTTGGTGGAATTGCGGATAGCAATGAGGACCATCAGAGAATACAACTAGATATAGATCAGTTGGTGACTTGGGCAGGGAGGTGGCAGGTGGAGTTTAATCCGGAAAAATGTGAGGTAATGCATTTTGGAAGCTCCAATCCAGATGGAATATATACAATAAATAGCAGAACTCTTAAGAGTACTGATAGGCAGAGGGATCAGAGTGTACATGTACACAGATCACTGAAAGTGGCAATGTGGGTGGAGAAGGTAGTCAGCAAGGCATATGGCATGCTTGCCTTCATCAGCTGGGGCATTGAGTTACAAAATTGGCAAATAATATTGCGCCTTTATAGAACCTTAGGCCACATTTGGAATATTGTGTTCAATTCTGGTCTCCACACTACCAAGAGGATATAGTGGCTTTGGAGAGGGTACAGAAAAGATTTACAAGGATGTTGCCTGGTATGGAGGGTATTAGCTATGAGGAAAGGTTGAAGAAACTTGGGTTGTTCTCACTGGAACAATGGAGGTTGAGGGGTGACCTGATAGAGGTCTACAAGGTTCTGAAGGGCATAGGCAGAGTAGACATTCAGAAGCTTTCTTCCAGGGTGAAAGAGTCATTTACTTGGGGGCATAGGTTTAAGGTGTGAGGGGCAAGGTTTGAAGGTGATGTATGAAGCAAGTTTTTTTACACAGTTAGTGTTGTGTTCCTGGATCTCGTTACTGGGGGAGGTAGTGGAAGCAGATACAATAGTGACTTTTAAAGGGCATCTCAACAAATACATGAATAGGATGGGAATTGAGGGATACGGTCCCCGCAAGGGTAGGCATTTTGTGCGAGGCAGCATGTTGGTGCAGGCTTGGAGGGCCACAGGGCCTGTTTTTGTGCTGTAATTTTCTCTGTTCTTTGTTCTATGTTGGAATTACTCACCAGGCCGGGTAGCACCCATGGAGCGAGAAAGAGACAGAATTAATAACCTGAATCTTTTTTTTAAGCTATGTCTGAATTGTGATGAGTATTTTGGAGGGTTTTCTGTCAGGAGGTCTTGAAAGTTCTCTTGATATATTTGACTAGACACACCACATTAATTACCCAGGCTACCGTTTGGAGCCAATGGCCTAGTGATATTGTCACTGGACTATTAATCCAGAGATCCAAGAAATGTTCTGGGGACCTGGGTTCAAATCCCACCACGGCAATAAATATCTGGAATTAAAAGTCTAATGATGACTCAACTGCTGATTGTCAGAAATATCCCTCTGGGTCACTAATCCCCTTTAGGGAAGGAAACTGCCACCCTTACCTGTTCTGGACTACATGTGTTTGCAGACCCACAGCAATGTGATTAACTCATAAACTGCCCTCTGCAATTATGGATGAGCAATAAATGCTGGCCTAGCCAGTGATGCCCTCATCCTGTGAATGATTTTAAAAAAACCCTATGACATCTCTCACATCTGATTTCTACCTATTCATGCCACGTGCTGTTCCCAGAACAACTTGCCACTTGCTAGATATCAGCTGAAAGACTGACATTTCTTATACCTGCTCCATCTTTAAAAGATTGGTGTGCACCCAGATGAGCACTGGCATTCTGAAGCTACCCTACTTGTTCAAGAATATTTACAGAAGATGTCGAAGAAGAGGTAGATGGCACTGAGATTCTCCAACAGGGAACTGGAGATCTTGGTGAAAGTGTCAGTTGTCTTCTTCCTGGAGGGTGCTACCAGATCCTGCCAGCCTGGTCCAATGTCCCCACAGTCCAGAGGAACGGCCAGCAGCAGATGAAGGGGGTCAATAACTGTCCCTGCTGTTCCAGGGTAAATGCCACCCTCTTCTCTCTGCTACCTCTCACTGACTCACTCTCTGATACTGCAACTACCTCTCAAAAGAGACTCATGCTCAGCCACTCTCATTATTGCACGATGGCAGTTTCCTTCCATAAAGAGCATTAGTGACCCAGATGGATATTTCTGACAATCAGCAATTGATGGACAAATCCCCAGGTCCAGCTGAGATCTATCCCAGGTTACTGAGGAAAGCAAAAGAGGAAATATCTGGGGCCTTAACAGATATCTTTGCAGCATCCTTGAGCAGGGGTGAGGTCCCGGAGGACTGGAGAATTGCTAATGTTGCCCCCTTGTTAAAGAATGGTAGCAAGGATAATCCAGGTAATTATAGACCGGTGAGCCTGACGTCAGTGGTGGGGAAGCTGCTGGAGAAGATACTGAGGGATAGGATCTATTTACATTTGGAAGAAAATGGGCTTATTAGTGATAGGCAGCATGGTTTTGTGCGGGGAAGGTCATGTCTTACCAACTTGATAGAATTCTTTGAGGAAGTGACAAATTTGATAGATGAGGGAAGGGCTGTGGATGTCATATACATGGACTTCAGTAAGGCGTTTGATAAGGTTCCCCATGGTAGGCTGATGGAGAAAGTGAAGTTGCATGGGGTCCAGGGTGTGCCAGCTAGATGGATGGAGGACTGGCTGGGCAATGGGAGACAGAGAGTTATAGTAGAAGGGAGTTTCTCAAAATGGAGAGCTGTGACCAGTGGTGTTCCACAGGGATCCGTGTTGAGACCACTGTTGTTTGTGATATACATAAATGATCTGAAGGAAGGAATAGATGGTCTGATTAGCAAGTTTGCAGATGACACTAAGATTGGTGGATTAGCAGATAGTGAAATGGACTGTCGGAGAATGCAGCAGAATATAGATAGATTGGAGAGTTGGGCGGAGAAATGGCAGATGGAGTTCAATCCAGGCAAATGCGAGGTGATGCATTTTGGTAGATCCAATTCAAGAGTGAACTACATGGGAAATGGAAAAGCCCTGCGCAAAATTGATGCGCAGAGAGATCTTGGTGTTCAGGTCCATTGTACCCTGAACGTGGCAACGCAGGTCGATAGAGTGGTCAAGAAGGCATACAGCATGCTTTCATTCATCGGACAGGGTATTGAGTACAAGAGTTGGCAGGTCATGTTGCAGTTGTATAGGACTTTGATTCGACCACGTTTGGAATATTACATACAGTTCTGGTCACCACATTACCAAAAGGATGTGGATGTTTTGGAGAGGGTGCAGAGGAGATTCACCAGGATGTTGCCTGGTATGGAGGGCACCAGCTATGAAGAGAGGTTGAGTAGATTAGGATTATTTACATTAGAAAGACGGAGTTTGAGGGGGGACATGATTGAGGTCCACAAAATCATGAGATGTATAGACAGGGTGGATAGCAAGAAGCTTTTTCCCAGAGTGGGGGACTCAATTACTAGGGATCACAATTTCAAGGCGAGAGGGGAAAAGTTTAAGGGAGATATGCATGGAAAGTTCTTTACGCAGAGGGTGGTGGGTGCCTGGAATGCGTTGCCTGTAGAGGTGGAAGAGGCGGGCATGATAGCATCATTTAAGACGTATCTAGACATATACATGAATGGGCAGGGAGTAGAGGGATACAGATCCTTGCAAAATAGACAACAGGTTTAGATGGAGGATGTGGATCAGGGCAGGCTTGGAGGGCCAAAGGGCCTGTTCCTGTGCTGTAATTTTCCTTTGTTCTTTGATTCATGGTCATCATTAGACTCTTAATTCCAGATATTTTTTGAATTCAAATTCCATCAGTTGCCGTGGCAGGATTTGAACCCAAGCCCCCAGAACATTACCTGGGTCTCTGGGTTAATTGTCCAGCATTCATACCACTAGGTCTTGCCTCCCTGTGATAGCCTGGGTAATTAATGTGGTGTGTCTAGTGAAATATTGTAAGAGAATTTTCAAGGCCTCTTGACAGAAAACCCTCCAAATTATTGCCTGCAATATCTTCCTTTACTCGCTGTCACCATATGCAACGTCCCTGCATGGTCTCTGTGTTGCCTACTCACTCTCACGTCACCACCATTGCCCCACTTTCACCTGCATTAACAGCTGTGTCAGCCACTGTCATTGCCTTTAATCCCTCCCTTCCTCTCATTACAGGAGAAAACAGTCCACAACAGGGCAAAGAGAGCGTATAAGGGTGAAAGAGCTTCAGACATTTGACTTTTCACTGTGTACAGAGAGGATCCTGGTTGTTGCAGGAAAAGATTGGGACAGCTTGCGTGGAGATGCCAAAACATCCTCCAACCTCTTGCTCAGACCTCTTCCACCTCTTCCATGTTCTGAGGTGAATGGGCTGTCTCCCTTCACTGTGCCTGCTCCTCTCTGACCCCATAAAGTTCATACTGCAAGATGGCCCTGGCATTGTCAGTCCTGCCTGAATACAATAACGCCAGGGACACCTAACCAAGCCTCCAGGGCCACAGGCACCACTGCTAAACGGGCTACCTTTATCCCAGCTCCTGAACCAGGGTCTAAACTAAGATGGAGTGGGAGGGAGAGGAGGAAGAAAACCTATTGAGGGTATTTTGGTGGCAGGCATGACAATACATAGTACATGATTCTGAATGTTTGCATAAATTTTTGTGCCTACCATTTCCACCCATTCCCTGGTACATGATGTGACCATGCCAGAAGTGGTCACCCCCTACCCATTCTAAAACCAGTACACTTCTGATCTTGGACAACACTGTCTCACATGATCTCATTCTCAGCCATTCATTATTGGATCCCTCCCTTGTAGATATTGTGCCACTTTCTCTTCACATTTGACATTCCCCCTACTCCACAGCCTGCAATTCCCTCCAAATATTAACTTGCCAAGTCCCAGGGCAACAGTCACATTCGATGTCATCCCAAGCCCCCTTTCCCCTTAGTTTCTGCGGATAGAACCTATGAAAAGACTGTAGTCTAACCCTTTGAACAATCTGACTGGGTAGTCCCAGGATGAGATGTGCTGAGACCCCTGATTGGAGGTTTTAATCCCTCCAACTATGTTCACCACATCCCTTGCACTAGCCACTATGGAACTACAGGATTGATTATAATGATCACAATGATCATGGATTTATGAAGGGAAGTCATGCTTGACAAATCTGTTGGAATTCATTGAAGATGTAACGAGTAGTGTTGACAAGGGGGACCCAGTCGATGTAGTATATTTGGACTTTCAGAAAGCATTTGACAAAGCCCCACATAACAGATTAATGTGCAAGATTAAAGCGCATACGATTGGGGAAAGTATATTCAGAAGCTGGTTGGCAGAGAGGGAACAAAGAGTAGAAATTAATGGGTCCTTTTCAAATTGGCAGGCAGTAACTAGTGGGGTGCCACAGGGATACCAGCTTGTATCTCTTGCTCGGACCTCTTCCATGTTCTGAGATGAATGGGCTCTCTCCCTTCACTGTGCCTGCTCCCCTCTGACCCCATAAAGTTCATACTGCAAGAAGGCCCTGGCATTACCACAGGGATTCACAGTGCTGGGATACCAGCTATTCGTCATATATATTAATGACTTGGATAAGGGAACGAAATGTAACATATCCAACTTTGCAGATGATACCATGTTAGGCGGGAGGGTGAACTGTGACAAAGATGCAGAGATCCTTCAGCATGATCTTGATAGGTTGGGTCAGTCGGCAAATCAATGGTAGATGCAGTATAATTTGGAAACATGTGAGGTTATTCACTTCAGAAGCAAAAACAAGAAGGCAGATTACTACTTGAATGGCTATAAATTGGGAGAGGGGAATGTGCAGCGGGACCTGGGTGTCCTTGTGCACCAGTAGCTGAAAGTAAGCATGCAGAAGCTGCAGGCAGTAAAGAAGCAAATGTTACGTTGGAGGGGTGGATTAGCAAGTTCGCAGACAATATGAAGTTGGGTCGCATTGTGGACAGTGCAGAGGGCTGTTCTAGGTTACAAAGGGACATTGGTAGGATGCAGAGCTGGGCTGAGAAGTGGCAGATGGAGTTTAACCCTGAAAAGTGTGAGGTGATTCATTTTGGAAGGACAAACTTGAAAGCAGAATACAGAGTTAACGGAAAGATTCTTGGCACTGTGGCAGAGCAGAGGGATCTTGGGGTTCATGTTCACAGTTCCCTGAGAGCTGCCACTCAGGTGGATAGAGTTGTTAAGAAGACGTATGGTGTGTTAGCTTTCATTAATCGAGGGATCGAGTTCAAGAGCCGTGAAGTTATATTCCAGCTATACAAAATCCTAGTTCAGCCACATCTGGAGTATTGTGTCCAGTTCTGGTCGCCTCATTACAGGAAAGATGTGGAGGCATTGGAAAAGGTGCAGAGGAGATTTACCAGGATGTTGCCTGGAATGGAGGGAAGATCTTACAAGGAAAGGTTGAGAGAGCTTGGGCTTTTCTCTTTAGAACGACAAACGATGAGAGGTGACTTGATAGAGGTGTACAAAATGATCAGAGGTATAGGTAGAGTGGACAGCCAGAGACTTTTTCCCAGGGTGGAGGTTGCTATTACGAGGGGGCGTAGTTTTAAAGTGAGTGGAGGTAGATACAGGGGAGACGTCAGAGGTAGGTTCTTTACTCAGAGAGTGGTAGGGGCATGGAATGCATTGCCGGAGAGGTCGTGGAGTCGGCCTCATTAGAGGCATTTAAGCGGCCATTAGATAGGCATATGGATGATAGTATAAGGTAGGGGTGGAGGTTACATAGACCTTAGGATTAGGGTAAAAGTTTGCACTACGTCGTGGACCGAAGGGCCTGTACTGTGCTGTACTGTTCTATGTTCTACATTCTATGTTCATTGTGAGAGGTTTTGAGTATGGAAGCAGAGATGTATTGTTACAATTATACAGGGCCTTGGTGAGGCCACACCTAGAATATCGTGTGCAGTTTTGGCCTCCTTTTCTAAGGAAGGATGCTCTTGCTCTTGAGGGAGTGCAGCAAATGTTTACCAGGCTGATTCCTGGGATGACGGGTCTGACATATGAGAAAAGATTGACTATGTTGGGACTGTTTTCGCTAGAGTTCAAACGAACGAGGGGGGATCTCATAGAGACTTCTAAAATTCTAACAGGACTGGACAGGGTAGATGCAGGGGGGATGTTCGTGATGGTGGGTGTGTCCAGAACCAGGGGTCACATTATGAGGAATCAGGGTAGATGATTTAGAGCGTAGATGAGGAGACATTTCTTCACCCAAAGAGTGGTGAGCCTGTGGAATTCATTTCCACAGGGAGTAGGTCGATGCCAAAACATTGAATATATTCATGAGGTGACTAGGTATAGCACTTGGGGCAAATGGAATCAAAGGTTATGAGATTAGGCTATTGAGTTGGACGATCAGCCATGATTGTGAAGAATGGCGGAACAGGCTTCAAAGGCTGAATGGCCTCCTCCTGCTCCTATCTTCTATGTTTCTATAACCCAAGCTCAGACCTCCTTACAGAAATCACCTTGACCAGACACATGACCATTGCCAATCCCAGGATTGCTATTGGAGGATGTCTTTGACTTCCTCTGTTCTGAGGAAGGGTCACGAGACCTGAAATGTTAACTCGGGTTTTTCCTTCACAAATGCTGCCAGACCTGCTGAGCTTTTCCAGCAACTTTGTTTTTATTCTTTGACTTACTGTGCCAGGTCCCCCTAACTGACAGGAACCTCCATGGACTTCAATCAGGACAACTCAGCTAAAACTTTGAGACATGGTTGTCTGCTTGCTGCACATGTAATCTGTTTGTCATGTATGCTGCTGGCACATGATGCAGGTGTGAGATTGAGGTACTACATTGCTGTATTCCAATATCACCCCTACCCCAACTGCTGACCCGCAAGGTTAGTTACCATGTTGTATTACTGCACTAATTGACACACAAGGCAAGGCAGGGATGCACAAGCTTGCAAGTAGGCATTAAGTGAGCAGCCTGTAGTGGAGGAAAGAACAAAAGAAGAGATCTACAATAAGAAAGAAGCAGGGAAAAAAGAATGAACACTAAAAATGCAGCAATGCAATAATTACAGGAATATTAGGTGTGCTTTAAAGAACTGCCAAATCATTGGCAGCCTAAAAAAAATGGAAGAGTGATAATGATCAACAAGTGTTGAACTCAGTATTAATTCCAGAAGTTTCCAGGGTGCCTAATTGAAAAATGAAATGCGCTTCCTAAATTTCAGTTCATCAGGCTTTTGTTGGAGGCTCAATCGAAAGAGGTCAGAATAGAAATGAAGTGCAGAATTAAAATGCCTAATGATTAAAAGCTCAGGTGAACTGAATGGAAGTGATTGTCTTAACTGCATACATTTCCCCAATGGGAAGAAGACTAGATTGCAAACCGTGATCCAATCTAGGAAATTAGAAGAAAGAAAGGCAGATTGATGGTTCATCAGAGAGAGGTTATGGATGACAGGAAGGGGGGCAACAAAAGACAAATTATTGAAAAATATATCCCAGGAAGGAGAACATTTATAAGAGAGGAATAAGCCAACCAAGCCTAACCAAGTTAAGGAGATTATAAAGTTGAAAGAAAAAGCATGTAAGGAGGTAAAAGTCAGTGATAACCCTGAAGACTGGGATAAATTCAGAATTCCGCAAAGCAAGACAAAAAAAAAATTAAAGAGAGAGAAAATTAACTAAGGTTACAAAGACATCTTGAATGGGTTAATGGGCTGAAGAATGGCAAACAGAGTTTAATTTGGATAAATGTGAGATATTGCATTTTGGTAAAACAAACAAAGACAAGATTTATACAATTAAAAATAGGATCTTGGGCAGTATTGTAGAACAGAGAGACCTAGGGGTTCAGGTACATAATTCTTTGAAGTTTGCATCACATATAGATAGGGTAGCTAAGAAGGTGTTTTGCATGCTTGCCTTCGTTTCTCAGACTTTTGTGTATAGGAGTTGGGACACTATGTTCGAGGGATACGGACCAAGTGCAGACAGATGGGCTTAGTTTAGTTTGGGATTATGGTCGGCATGGACTGGTTGGACCGACGGGTCTGTTTTTGTGCTATATGACTCTATAACTATGAGGGCAGCCTAGCAAAAAACATAACAGTTGACAAGAAGAGCTTACTTAAATATCTAAAAAGGGTGAGAAAAGTCAAAGGCCCCTTGGAAAATGAATGTGGGGATTTGTTATGGGGAGCAAGGAAATGACAGATGAATTAAGCAGATTTTTTCTTCAGTTTTTACAGTGAAAGATACTTTGAACATTCTGAAGAATACAGCAGACAAAGTTCCATCACCAACAGGAGAGAAGTAATGGCGAACTAATGGGGCTCGAGGTAAATAATCCCTTGACCATGATGTTTGTATCGTAGGATCCTAAAAGAAGTAGCTACAGCAATAATGGACATGTTAGTTGTAATTTGTCAAAAATCCTTGGATTCTGAAGAAGCATCAAAGGATTGGAAAACTGCCTATGTGACACGTCTTTTCAAAAAGGGAGGAAAGCAAAAAGTGAGTAACTACAGTCCAATTGGCCTGACATCTGTTGTTAGAAAACTGTTTCAATCAATTCTTCAGGAAGTAATAGCAGCATGCTTGGAAAATCATAATCTAATCAAGCAGAATCAGCATGGTTTCATGAAGGGAAATCATGTCTAACTAACTTATTACAGCTTTTCAAAGATAGATGGCGGATAGAGGGAAACCAGTAGATGTGTCATATTTGGACTTCCAGAAGGCATTCGACAAGGTACCACATAAAAGGGGAAGTCATGAGATAAGAGCCCATGGTGTTGGAGGTATATTGGCATGGATAAAGCACTGGCCAATGGGCAGAAAACAATGAGTGGGAATATGGGTTTCTTTGGATTGGTGACCTGTGACCAGTGCGGTTCCACAGGGATCATTGTTGGAAGCATAACTGTTCACAAGACATATTAATGACTTAGAGAAAGGAAGCAAATATACTGTAGTCAAATTTGCAGATACCATAAATAAATGAAGAAGTAAGAAGGGATACAAACTGTTTACAGAGAGATGTTCATATGTTAAGTAAATAAGTGGGCGAGAAGTTATCAAATGGAGTGCAATATGAAAAAATATGAAGCTGTTCATTTTGGATGCATTCAAAAGTATTAGACAACAAAAGAATATTATTTAAATAGAAAAAAATTGCAGGAAGCTGCAATAAAAAGGGAATTGAGGGTACTTGTACACCAACTACAGAGAGCGAGCACACAGGTGCAGCAGTTAATCAGGAAGGTTAATGGAATATTGTCTCATTTTACAGGCGATTAGAGTATAAGAGTAGGGAAGTGTTGCTGCAATTGTACAAGATCTGGAGTACTTGAGCAGTTCTGGTCCTGTTACTAAAGAACTTCATTGGAGTTACTTCAGAGATGTTCCGCTGGGATGATCATGGGTAATGAGAGATTCAAAGATTCATAGAGTCACACTGCCCTTTGGTTCATCGTGTCTATACCAACATAACTACTACTAAAGGCGTGTTAATCCCAATTTCCTGCACTTGTCCCATATCCTTGAATATTATGATAGTTAAAGGGCTCATCCAAATATTTTTTAAAGGCTGTAAAATTTCTAGCTTCCACTACCTTCCCAGGCAGTGCATTTCAGATTCCGTCCATCCGCTGAGTGAAAAAGATTTTTTCTCAAACCATCTGAATCCCCTGCCCATTGCCCTTTTGTGATTGACCCCTCAACCAAGGGGAACAACTGCTCTCCGTTCACCTTGTCTGTACCCTGAAAATCTTATATATCACAATCATGTCCTCCCCTCAGTTTTTTTCTGCTCTAAAGAAAACATTCAAGCCAATCCAGTCTCTCCTTATAGCTCAAGTCCTCCAGGCCAGGCAACATCCTGGTGAACTTCCTCTGTTATCCCCTCGAGTGCTATCACATCCTTCCTGTAGGGAGGTGACCAGAACTGCATACAGGACTCCAGCTGTGGCTCTGTACAACTCCAAAATTACCTCATTGCTTTTACACTATGCCACGTCTGATGAAAGCAAATGCCTTCTTAACTATCCTATTCACATGCTGCTGACTTCAGGAATGTGTGAATAATTACCCAAGATCCATCTGTTCCTCTGACCTAACAAGTTGTGGGGCTGGATGAACACAGCAGGCCAAGCAGCATCATAGGAGCAGGAAAGCTTGACGTTTCGGGCCTAGACCCTTCATCAGAAATGGCCTTGTCAGAGGGAGGTCATGCCTAACGAATGTGTTAGAATTTTTTGAAAATGTGATCAATTATGTGGATGAGGGAAATTCAGATGATCTAGTTTATATGAATTTTAGATCCAAG
>JAHRHZ010000176.1:1188353-1250846 GCA_024137785.1 Ginglymostoma cirratum
GTTCCTCTGAGCTATCCAGTGTCCTAACGTTCATTAAATATTCCCTCATCTTCTTCCAAACTGCATCACTTTGCACTAATTGGGATTAAACACTATCTGCCAATGGTCTGCCTATCTGACCAACGCATCTATATCTTCCTGTAACCTGCAAACATCTTCTTTGCTATTAATCACTCTACCAATCTTGGTGTCATAGGCAAATTTGCTAAACGTTCCGCCCACATTTTCATCAATATCATTTATGTATATAATAAACAATAAGGGTCTTAGTACTGATCCTTGTGGTACACCAATGGACACCGGCCTCTTTGTGGACACTTGTGGACACTTTGTGTCCTATTACTAAGCCAGTTTCTGATTCATCTTGACAAATTTTCCTCAATTCCATGTGCTTTAACCTTGTCAATCAGTTTCCCACATGGGACCTTGGATCTAAAATTCATATAAACTAGATCAACTGAATTTCCCTCATCCACATAGTTGATCACATTTTCAAAAAATTCTAACAAATTCGTTAGGCATGACCTCCCTCTGACAAGGCCATGCTCACTATCCTTAATTAACCCTAGCCTTTCCAAATAGATATTAATTTGTTCCTTCAGAATTTTCTCCAATAGTTTTCCCCCACCACTGACATGAAACTCACTGGTCTCTAATTTCCTGATTCATCTCTACCACCACCCTTAAAGAATAGAACCACATTAGCCACATTGGGACAGCATGGTGGCTCAGTGGCTAGAACTGCAGCCTCACAGCACCAGGGACCCAGGTTTGATTCCAACCCCAGGTGACTATATGTGCAGAGTTTGCACATTCTCCCCGTGTCTGCGTGGGTTTCCTCCGGGTGCTCCGGTTTCCTCCCACAGTCCAAAGATGCGCAGGCTAGGTGAATTGGCCATGCTAAATCGCCCATAGTGTTCAGGGGTGTGTGGGTTATAGGGGGATGGGTCTGGGTGGGATGCTGCAAAGGGTCGGTGTGGACTTGTTGGGCTGAAGAGCCTGTTTCCACACTGTAGGGATTCTAATAGCCATCCTCTCGTCCTCTGGCACCTCCACTGTGGCCAGAGACAAATTAAAAATTTGTGTCAGAGTCCCTGCAATTTCCATCCTCACCTCCCACAACAGCCTGTGATGTAATTCATTCCGGCCAGGGGATTTGTCTGTTTTTAAGGCCAACTGAGCCTCTAATAACTCCCCTTTTACTCTATGAATCTGTGCATGTTCCTCACAGTTCCTTTTCCTGAACTCCATATCTATGTTCTCTTTTACCAGAGTGAAGACCGAAGACCAATATCCTGCAGCTTCACACACAGGGACCACTGGGGACCCCCTTGGTCTCTAATGGGCCTTACTCTTTCCTTGGTTAACTCCTTTCCCTTAACGTAATTGTAAAATATCTTAGGATTCTCCCCAGTCCTGTTTTCAAGGCCTTTATCATGCCACCGTTTTGCTCTTCTGATTGCTTTATTAAGTTCCCACCCGCAATTCCTGTATTCCTCTAGATCTGCAGCTGAACTACTCCCTTTGGACACACTAAAAGCCTTACTCTTCTTTACCCAGTCCTGAATTTTCCAGACATCCAGGGTTCTATGAACTTATTGTTCCTATATTTCCCGCTAATGGGTACATGTTGGATTTGAACTCTCCCTAGCTCCTTTTCGAATGCCTCCCCATATTGCTCAGTTGTAGACTTCCCAGCAAGGAGCTGTTCCCAGTCTACTGTGGCCAGATTCTTCTTCATTTGAATATAATCTGCCTTCCCCCGGTCCAAAGCCATCTTTTTACATGCCTTCTTTTTCCTTTTCCAGAACAAAATTGAACCTTGTTGTGGTCACTATTGCCTAAATGTTTCCCCACTGCCATATTAAACACTTGTGTGGCTTTTTTCACCAGAATGAGGTCCAGCACTGTGCCGTGCCTTGTTGGTCCTTCTAAAAACTGATACAAAAAAACTCCCCTAGATACATTTCAAGAAATCTGCCTCCTCTGAGCCTTTGACTATTCCAATTTATGTTGGGAAAATTGAAATCTTGAAGAATAATTACCCGATTATTACTCTTACACATCTCTGTGAACTGTTTACACACTTGACCCTCTATTTCTGGCTGACTCTTTGGGTGCCTATAATACACTCCTAGTAAAGTAGCTGCACCCTTAATATTCCTAAATTCTAACCATAAAGTCTCGTTTGAGGAACCTTCCAAGATATCATCTCTCCTTATGGCGCCAATTGACTCCTTAATTAACATTGCTAAATCACCAACCTTTTTACACTCTCCTCTGTCTTCCATAAAGATCCTGCATCCTAGGATGTTGAGTTTCTAGTCCAGCCCTTTCTTCAATAAGTTTCTTGTTTTAGAGAGTTGTGTACTTTTGGAACTCCTTGCCATAGAGAGCTGTGGGGGAAGAGTCCTAAGTATATTTATGGCTAAGATAGATTCTTGATTAGTACAGGAATCAAGGATTATGGGGAATCCCAGGAAAGTGGCCATGAGGAATGTTGGACCAGCCAGAGAGTCGTAAAGTCATAGAGTCCAATTCGTTCATGCCGACTAGATATCCTAAATTAATCTCGTCCCATTTGTCAGCATTTGGCCCATATCCCTCCAAACATTTCTTATTCTATATACCCATCCAGATGCCTTTTAAATGTTGTAAATATACCAGCCTCCACCACTTCCTCTGGCAGCTCATTCCATACCTGTACAGCCCTATGTGTGAAAAAGTTGCCCCTTCAGTCCCTATTAAATCTTTCCCCTCTCAACCTAAACCTATGCCCTGTAGTTTTGGATTCACAAAACCTAGGGAAAAGACCTTGCCTGTTTACCCCATCCATACCTCTCATGATTTTATAAACCACTATAAGGTCACTCTTCTGCCTCCGATACTCTAGGGAAAATAGCTCCGAGCTTATTTATACTGTCCCTATAACTTATACCCTTCAACCTTGGCAACATCCTTGTAAATCTTTTCTGAACCCTTTCAAGTTTCACAGAATCCTTCCTATGGCAGGGAGAACAGAATTGCACACAATATTCTAATAGTGGCCTAACCAATGTTCTGTACAGTTGCAATATGACCTCCAACTCCTATGCTCAGTGCAATGACCAATAATGGCAAGCATACCAAACACCTTCTTCACTATCCTATCTATCTGTGACTCCATTTTCAAGGTACTATGAATTTGCACTCCAAGGTCTCTTTGTTCAGCAACACTCACCAGGACATTACCATTAAGTGTATAAGTCCTGCCATGATTTGCCTTTCCAAAATGCAGCACTCACATTTATCTAAATTAAACTCCATCTGCCACTCCTCGGCCCATTGGCCCATCTGATCAAGATCCCATTGTACTTTGAGGTAACCTTCTTCGCTGTTCACAACACCTCCAATTTTGATGTCACCTGCAAACTTACTTACCATACCTCCGATGTTCACATTAAAATCATTTATATAAATGATGAAAAGCACTGGACACACCGATGATCCTTATGGCACACCACTGGTCACAGGCCTCCATTCTGAAAAGCAACCCTCCACCACCACTGTCTGTCTTCTACCTTTGAGTTAGTTCTGTATCCAAATGGATAGTTCCCTCTGTATTCCATGTGATCTAACCTTAATAACCAGTCTACCATGAAAAGCCTGGTTGAATGCCTTACTGAAGTCCATATAGATCACTGAATAAAAACTGAAAGAACTGTGGATCTGCAAATCAGGAACAAAAACAAAGTTGCTGGAAAAGTTCAGCAGGTCTGGCAGCACCTGTGAAGGAAAAAACAGAGTTAACTATTCGGGTCCCGTGAACCTGCCTCGGATGGGTTCTGAGGAAGGGTCACCGGACATGAAACATTAACTCTGTGTTTTCCTTCACAGATGCTGCCAGACCTGCTGAGCTTTCCCAGCAACTTTGTTTTTGTTCCATATACATTACATCCACCTCTCTACCCTCATCAATCGTTGTCATTACTTCTTCAAAACATCAATCAAGTTAGTGAGACACGATTTCCCATGCACAAAGCCATGTTGACTACCCCTAATCAGTCCTTGCCTTTCCAAATACATGTGAACCTTGTCCCACAGGATTCCTTGGCTTCCCATAGAGTTCTAGGGTACACCTGATCTGGTTCTGGGGATTTGTCCACCTTAATGCTTTTAAAGCTGTCCAGCACCTTCTCCTCTGTAATATAGATATTTTTCAAGATGTCACTGTTTATTTCCCCAACTTCTCTAGTTTCCATATTCTTCTCCACAGTAAACACTGATGCAAAATACTCATTGAGTATCTCCCTCATCCCCTACAGTTACACACATAGATGGCCTTTCTGATCTTTAGGGGGCTTATTCTCTCCCTAGATACCCTTTTGTCATTAATGTATTTGTAGAATCCCTTTGGAATCTCCTTAACCCTATTTACCAAAGATGATCCGATTGAATGGATTCAAGGGGCAGTATGGCCTATACCCATTACTATTTTGTTAATGGCCTTATGGATCCCCAGTATTACTGGGGGAAAGGGAATAGATTTGTGAGGAGATTTCAGGAATGGAACTTCAGGAAACTGCAATGGACTGCATGGAAACTATGTCAGTTCTCTCATTAGCAAAATATAATAAACTGAACAGCTTCATAGATCAATAACCTAGGTATTATTGCTCAAATTATTCGTTACAACAGTATTGTTCAGAGCTCAACTTACAACATTTTAGTATCATCCACAGCAGCAAAAAATATTCCTTATTTAGTGTCATTCATATCTTCAGATTCTCCCAAAACATGCGGCAACCAATCAGGGAAAACGTCTTACTTACATCTTCCTTCCCTTGGAAGTCCAGCTGACAAATCAAACAGAGGGTATAACTTCTACTGGAAAGGAAAGGTTGATATTGAGACTCATGTTCATGAAGTTTGAAGTTTGTTTTGCATCCAGAATATGATCTTGGATGCACTGCCAGAACACCCCAGTTGTATACATGGAATGCTTATGATGCTTCATAAGCAATATACCACTGCTAGCACTTTTGATGCCCCAAAATGTGACTCTGTGGGGTTCGACAATATCTTCCAATATTTGCTGATTATTGTGAGGAGGCTGAAAGGTATAGCATTTGCTAGTTTGAACGTGTCAGAGTAAAGGAGGTTTACAGCATGGAAACAGTCCCTTTGCCCAACATGTCCATGCCATCCAGTTTTCACAATTAAACTATCCCATTTGCCTCCATACCTATCCCATGCATGTACCTGTCCAAATGTTTCTTAAATGATGAAATTGTGCTCACCTCCACCATTAACTCTGGCAGCCCATTCCAGACACTCGCCATCTTCTGTGTAAAAAAATTGCCCCTCTGGACCCTTTTGCATCTCTCCCCTTTCACCTTAAACCTAAGCCTTCTAGTTTTAGACTCACCTACTATGGGGAAAAGCTGTTGGCTATCGACCTTGTCAATGCCTCTCATGATTTTATAGACATCTGAGTTCAGCCGTCGGTCTCCTACACTCCAAGGAAAAAATTCCCAGCCTATCCAGCCTCTTCTTATAACTGAAATCTTCCACTCCAGGTAGCATCCAACCAAATCTTGTCTGCACTCTTTCTAGTTTAATGATATCGTTCCTATAGCAAGGTGACCAAAACTGAAAACAATACTCTACATGCGGCCTCACCAACATCATGTATAACTGCATCATAACTTTCCAACTTCTGTACTCAACACCCTGACTGATGAAGGCCAGTGTGCCAAAAGCCTTCTTCACTGCCCTGTCTACCTATGGCTCCACTTTCAGAGAACTGTGCACTTGAACTCCAAGGTCCCTCTCTTCCACTATACTCCTTAAGGCCCTACCATTTACCATGAAATTACTAACTTGATTTGACTTTCCCAAATGCAACACCTCACACTTATCTATACTAAACTCCATCTGCAATTTCTCGGCCTACTTCCCAAACAGATCAAAGTCCTGCTGCAATTCCTGATAATCTTCCTCACGGTCCACAATACTGCCTATTTTAGTTTCATCTGCAAACTTAATAATCATGCCTTGTACATTCTCATTCAAATCATTGATATAGATAACAAACAGCAATGGGCCCAGGACCTGCGCCTGAGGCACACCACTAGTCACAGGTCGCCAAGTCCGACAAACATCCTTCCAGTAATACCCTCTACTTCCTGCCATCACGCCAATTGTGTATCCAATTTGCCAACTCTCCCTGGATTCTATGTGATATAACCTTCCAGAGCAGCCTACCATGTGGAGCCTTATCACAGGCCTCACTGAAACAATCCATATAGACTACATCTACCAACCTGCCCTCATCAACCTTCCTGGTCACTTCATCAAAGAAGTCTAACAAATTTGTGAGGCATGATCTCCCATGCACAAAGTTATGCTGACTACTCCTAATCAAACCCCGCCTTTCCAAATGCATGTACATCTTATCCCTCAGAATCTTCTCAAGTAACTTATCTACCACAGATATTAGGCCTACTAGCTTTTCTTTGCAGTCCTCTAGAATAAGAGCACAACATTTGCTACCCTCCAATCTTCCAGAACCTCACCTGTGGCTAATGATGATGCAAATATATCAGCTAGGGCCCCCACAATTTTTCCTCTAGCCTCTTGTCAGGTTCTTGGATATATATGGTCAGGTGCAGGAGATTTATCCACCTTCATACGTTCTAATGCATCCAACACCTCCTTGACTGTGATACGAACTGTCCCCAAGATATTGCCCCTAACTTGCCCAAGTTCCCAAGTCTTCATGTCTTTCTCGATAGTAAACACAAAGGAGAAATATTCGTTGAGGTCATTGCCCATCTCTTGCGGTTCCACATATACATATCCACTTTGGTCCTTCAAGGGTTCTATTCTTTCTCTAGTTATTCTTTTTCCTCAAATATACTTAAAAGAATCTCTTTGGATTCACCCTAATCTTCTCAGCCAAGACTATCTCATAACCCATTTTTGCCCTCCTGATTTCCTTCTTCAGTAACCTTCTGTATCCCCTACATACCTCCAGAGATTCCCTTGATCCCAGCTGTCTGTAGCTGAGTCATGCCTCCTTCTTTTTTCTGGTCCAAGCCTCAATATTTCTTGTCATCCAGGGTTCCCTATTCCTGCCACCCTTGCCCTTTACCTCCACAGGAACATTTAGTCTTTGAACTCTAGCTATCACACTTTTAAGGCCTCCCACTTGTTGGAGGTCCTTTTGCCTGCAAACAAACTACTCCTATCAACCCCTGCCAGCTCCTGTCAAATTCCAACAAAATTTGCCTTGCCTAATTTAGAACTTGAACCTGTGGACTAGTTTTGTCCCTCTCCACAACAATTCTAAAATTATGGTCACTTGTCCCAAAGTGCTCCCCCGCTGTCACCTCAGTCACCTGTCCTGCCTTATTTCCCAAGAGTTGGTCGAATTTTGCCCCTTCCGAGTAGGACCTTCTGTACACTGCTTGACACAACTTTCCTGAACTCACTTAACAAATTCCACCCCATCTAAGTCCTTAACACTATGGTAGTCCCTGTCTGTTTTAGGAAAATTAAAAACCCCTACTCTGACAACCTTGGTGCTCCTGCAAGTCTCCTCAGTCTCCTTACATAATTGTTCCTCTAATTCCTGTTGACTATTTAGGGGCATATAGTACAATCCCAATTATGTCACCATCTCCTTATGTCTTAGCTCTGCCCACAAAGCCTCACTGGATGGCCCCTCAGTTATTTCATCTCTGACTACTGTTGTGATACTTCCCTTAATCAAAAATACAACTTCCCCTCCCTTCTTTCCTTCACCCCTGTCCTGCCTAAAGCACCTATACCATGGCCCATTAAGCTACCAGTCCTGTCCCTCCCTTAGCCATGTTTCTGTAATGGCTACAATAACCCAGTCCCACATATCTATCCACAACCTGAGTTTGTTGGCCTTACCTGTCAGCCCTCTTGCATTGAAATAGATGCAGCTTAATCCAATAGGCATTCCTCACTCCTTGTCATGTTCTAGTCTAACCTGTCTCTTCACCTTGGATTTCCGTTACTGTATCTCCTTCTGACCTCACACTTGCTCCCTGCTGTTGAGGATCCCAACCCCCTGGCAATCTAGTTTAAACCCTTCCTAGTAGCACTCGCAAATCTGCCTGCCAGGACATTGGTCCCGATCCAGTTCAGGTGCAACCCATTCCCCTTGAATGGGTCACCTCTGCCCCAGAAAATATCCCAATGATCCAGAAATCTGAAACAGTGCCCCCGTGCCAATTCTTTAACCACACATGCATCTGACATATCCTCCTGTTCTCACCCTCACTAGCACATGGCAGTGGAAGTAATCCAGAAATTACCACTGTTGAGATCCTGGTTTTTAACTTATTTCCTAGCTGTCTATAATCACTGTACAGGACCTCATCCCTATTTCTACCTTTGTCATTTGTGCCAATGAGCACAATGACTTCTGGCTGCTCACCCTCCCCCTTGAGAACGTTCTGTAGCTGCTCAAAGACATCTGGACCCTGGCACCCAGGAGGCAACATACCATCCTGGATTCCTGTTTGCAGCCACAAAATCTCCTGTCTGTCCCCCTAAATATCGCACCTCCTAACACTAAGGTCCCGTTTACTTTTACCATTTCCCACTGTGCCCTAGAGCCAGTCATAGAGCCACAGACCTGGCTACTGCTGCTTTCCCCTGAGCAGTCATTTCCCCCACAACAGTATCCAGAGTGTATACTTGTTTTCAAGGGGGATGGTCACAGGGGATTCCTGCACTTTCTGCCTCTACATCCTTTGCCTTTCCTGGTGGCTATCCATCTACTCTGTCTGCACCTTCGGTGTGATCACCTCACTAAAACTATCTATGATACACTCAACATCTCAGATGATCCTGAGTACATCCAGCTCCAGCTCATTAATATGGTGTCCCAGTAGCTGCAGCTGGGTACACTTCCCACAGGTGTAATCATCAGGGGCAATGGAAGTTTCCCTAAGCCCCCAAATCCTGCAGGAGGACCACATCCTACTTACCATCTCAACTGCTCTAAAACTGTTCAATCCAGGTGACTGCTTCCAGGCTCTAACATATGCACCAAAGTGATGTCTCTCCCTTTCAATCACCCTCTGCTGGATGCTCTTCCTCCTGCTGATCACAGGGGTTGTTGCCAGACAATCTGCTCTCCAGTGCAGGTGACTGCTTCCAGGCTCCAATTTATGCACCAAAGTGATGTCTCTCCCTCTCAGTTGCCCTCTGCTGGATGCTCTTCCTTCTGCTGATTGTGGGGACTGTTGCCAGGTGATCTGCTCTTCAGTGCAGTATCTGCAGTGTTTTGTTTTTATTCCAGCAAAACACCCTTGTTCTTGTATTCGAGATAACCAGGTATAGAGCTGGATGAACACAGCAGGCCAAGCAGCATCAGAGGAGCAGGAATGCTGACATTTCGGGACTAGACCTATTCTATGTCTTGGCTAAGAAAGGCGAGTATCCCATAAGCCTTCTTAAACGCCTCATCTACCTGCCTGCTACCTTCAGGGATCTGTGCATACGTACACTATCTGAGGCAGGGTAGGATGATGTCCCAGGGAAGGACGTCACACTATCTGGGCTGATTAGAATGATCAGCCAGGGAAGGAGGTCACACTGTCCAGGGCAGAGTGGGAGAGTAAGCATGTGATGCTTATAATGGTCTAATTGCAGTGTGGAGGAGTGACTCAATAAGCAGTGGGTGGTGATAGAGTCATAGAGAGTCTAAAGGGTGGTGATGTTGAGAATTGGGTTCTGAGGATTTAAAAATGTCAACTGGGAGCCAGACCAAAGGAAGGTTGCATTTGCAGATGGAGGAAAGCAATGTCTCCTCAAAGGAGAAAGAAGGAGAAGACAACGACGACGCTGATTATGCAGGCCTGGATAGTGTAGAAGCAGGGGCAGAAGACAGGCCAGTGAGGCAGATGGTCCATGACTATCTCATTGTCCCTAGATTCCAGGCCAAACAATCCATGTATTCCCATACAACTCTATGACTCAAAATGCTCTGATAGCTGTAAGGCTAGACCTCCCTCAGTGTGCAAACAATGTAGCACATTTTCATTCCCATAATTCTCTGTTGGCTGTATTAACATTTGCTGTTTAATGTGAGCTACGTTGGTAATGTGATCAAACCTTGATCAATGAACCATGGAGGGCATGCTAGGACCTAACTGGTCATTCCTAAAAATGATATGTCAATGTGGTGAAGCTACAACACAGAACTACTTCCATGCCAAACAACAGAAACTGAATGCAATATAAAACTCTAAGTGATCCCACAATCCATCAGATCAGATGACAGTTGCCAGTTTTCAGCCAATTGATTCTATCCTGTGATATCAAGAAATGACTGAATACACTGGAGATTGTAGAGGATTTGGGAGCTGCTAACTGAGGTGACAGTATTGAGGACTTGTGGTCCAGAACTTGCTGCACCCAGAGCCATATTATTCCAGTACAGCTATGACACTGGCAATGTCAAAAATTGCTCAGGTTATGTCCTGCTTACTGAAATCAGTAAAAATATCCTTGACATTTACCATCCTAATAGTTAACTCTTGGGAAACATTGAAACTAAGAGCAGGAGCAGGCCATTTGATCCTATTTTTCTATTCATTTGTGGGATATGGGCTTTGCTGGCTGTCCAGCCTTTCCTGCCCATCCCTAGTTGCCCTTGAGAAGGTGGTGTCTTCTTGAACTGCCACAGTCTACCTGCTGTTGGTTGACCCATAGTGCTATTAGGGATGGAATTCCAGGATTTTGACCCAGTGACAGTGAAGGAATGGCGATATATTTCCAAGTCAGGATGGTGAGTGGCTTGGAGGGGACTTGGAGGTGGTGATGCTCCCATATGTCTGCTGCCCTTGTCCTTCTAGACAGAAGTGGTTGCGAGTTTGGAGAGTGCTGTCAAAGATCTTTGGTGAATTTCTGAGTGCATCTTGTAGATGATACACACTGTTGCCACAGAGGTTCGGAGTTGGAGGGAGTGCATGTTTGTGGATGCTGTGCCAATCAAGCCAATTGCTTTGTCCTGGATGGTATCAAGCTTCTTGAGTGTTGTTGGGGCTGCACTTATCCAGGCAAGTGGGGAGTATTCCATCGCACTCCTGACTTCTGCCTTGTAGGTGGTGGACAGGCTTTGGGGAATCAGAAGGTGTGTAATTCACCACAGAATTCCTAACCTCTGACCTGCTCTTTTAGCCACTGTATTTATGTGGTAAGTCCAGTTGAATTTTCAGTCAATGATAACCCCAGGATGTTGACAGTGGGAGATTCAATGATGGTAATGCCATTGAATGTCAAGGGTGGTGGTTAGATTGTCTCTTATTGGTGATGGTCATAGCCAGGCATTTGTGTGGCACACATGTTATTTGCCACTTGTCAACCCAAGCCTGGATGTTGGCCAGATCTTGTTACATTTGGGCATTGACTGCTTCAGTATCTGAGGAGTCATAAATGGTGCTGAACATTGTGCAATCATTAACGGAAATTCCCACTTCTGACCTTATGATGGAGGGAAGGTCAGTGATGACGCAGCTGAAGATAGTTGGACCTAGGACACCACTTTGAAGACTCCTTGAAGGGATGTCCTGCAGCTGAGATGACTGACCTCTAACAACCACAATTACCTTTCTCTTTGTCATTTATGACTATCCACTGGAAAGTTTGCCCCCTGATACCCACTGATTCCAATTTTGCCAAGGCTCCTTCATGACACACTCTGTCGAATGCAGCCTTGATGTAAAAGGCTGTCTCTCTCACCGCACCTCTAGAATTCAGCTCTTTTGTTCATGTTTGAACCAAGGCTGTAATGAGGTCAGAAGCTGAGTGGCCCTGGTGGAAATCAAACTGGGTATCACTGAGCAGGTTTTTGCTGAGCAGGTGCTGCTTGTTAGCATTGTTGATGAACTTTACATTGCTTTACAGATGATCAAGAATATATCGATGGGGTGGTAATTGGTTTGGGTGGACTTGTCCTGCTTTTTATGCATAGGAAGTACTTGGGCAATTTTCCACATTTTTGGGTAGATGCCGATGTTGTAACTGGAACAGCTTGGCTAGGGGAGTGGAAAATTCTGGAGCACAAGTCTTCAGTTTTATTACCGGAATATTTTCATGGCCCATGGCCTTTGCAATGTCTGGTCTCCACTATTGTTTGGTATCACGTGGAGTGAATCAAATTGGCTAAAGACTGGTATCTGTAACGTTGGGGACTGCACAATGTTCTGCCTTAGATACTGAAACATGCCGAGCCCAAATTCAGAAAGATTAGGCTGATATGTGGCAAATAACATTAGCACCAAACAAATGCCAGGCAATGATCATCTCCAACAGGATAGAATCTAACCATCACCTCTTGATATTCAATTGCATTGCCATCACTGAATGCCCCACCATCAACATCTTGGAGCTAAGATTGACCAGAAACTAAACACAATCAGCCATATAAGTGAAGTGGCAACAAGGAAAGGTCATAGCCTGTGAAGTCTGTAGTGGGTAAACTTGCCTCCTGACTCCCAGGAACCTGTCTACCATCTATAAATTACAAGTCACGAATGTGATGGAATACTCCCCACTTGCCTGGATGAGTGTAGAATCATAGAATTCCTGCAGTGTGGAAGCAGGCCAATTGCCCTACTGAGTCCACATTGAACCTCTGAAGGATATCACACTCAGACCCACCCCCCTACACAATCCCTGTAACCTTGCGTTTCCGATGGCTAATCCACCTAGCCTGAAGACTCTGGATACAATGAGCAATTTAACATGGCCAATCCACCTAACCTGCACATCTTTGGACTATGGGAGGATACGGGAGCATCTGGAGGAAACACAGACAATCGCCCGAGGTTTGAATTGAACCTAGGACTTTAGTGCTGTGAGGCAGCAGTGCTAACCACCAAGCCACCATGCCATAGATGTAGCACAGATGTTTCCCCTTGTGGGGTACTCTAGAAAGAGAGGTCAGAGTTTTAGACCAAGGGTTAGCAGATTTAAAACAGAGATGGGAAAGAATTGTTTCTCTCAAAGGCTCATGAATCTGTAAAATTCACTATCTAATGTGCGGTGGATGTCAGGACACTGAATAAATTTAAAGAGGAGATAGACAGATTTTTAATTAGCAATGTGTTAAAGGGTTTTGGGGAGCAGGCAGGAAAGTGAAGTCGAGGCCAAGATGAAATGATCCATCACCAATGATCATATTAAAAGGTGGAGCAGGCTCGAAGGGCTGAATTACCAACTCATAGAACATAGAACATAGAACAATACAGCGCAGAACAGGCCCTTCGGCCCTCGATGTTGCGCAGCCCTGTGAACTAACCTAAGCCCATCCCCCTACACTATCCCATCATCATCCATATGCTTATCCAAGGACTGTTTAAATGCCCCTAATGTGGCTGAGTTAACTACATTGGCAGGCAGGGCATTCCACGCCCTTACCACTCTCTGAGTAAAGAACCTGCCTCTGACATCTGTCTTAAATCTATCACCCCTCAATTTGCAGCTATGCCCCCTCGTACTAGCCGACATCATCATCCTGGGAAAAAGACTCTCACTGTCCACCCTATCTAATCCTTTGATCATTTTGTAGGTCTCTATTAAATCCCCTCTTAGCCCTCTTCTCTCCAATGAGAACAAACCCAAGTCCCTCAGTCTTTCCTCATAAGACCTTCGCTCCAGACCAAGCAACGTCCTGGTAAATCTCCTCTGCACCTTTTCCAATGCTTCCACATCCTTCCTGTAATGGGGCGACCAGAACTGTACACAATATTCCAAGTGAGGCCGCACTAGCGTTTTGTACAGTTGCAGCATGACATCACGGCTCCGGAACTCAATCCCTCTACCAATGAAACCGAACACACCGTATGCCTTCTTAACAACAACAACCTGGGTGGCAACTTTCAGGGATCTAGGCACCTGGACACCAAGATCCCTCTGCACATCCACACTACCAAGAATCTTTCCATTGACCAAGTATTCTGCCTTCCTATTACTCTTCCCAAAGTGCATCACCTCACATTTATCTGCATTGAACTCCATTTGCCACCTTTCAGCCCAATTCTGCAGTTTATCCAAGTCTCCCTGCAACCTGCAACATTCTTCCACACTGTCCACCACTCCACCGACTTTAGTGTCATCTGCAAACTTACTAACCCATCCACCTATGTCTGCGTCTAAGTCATTTATAAAAGTGACAAACAGCAGTGGTCCCAAAACAGATCCTTGTGGCACACCACTAGTAACCGGATTCCAGGCTGAATATTTTCCATCAACCACCACTCTTTGCCTTCTTTCAGAAAGCCAGTTTCTAATCCAAACTGCTAAATCTCCCTCAATCCCATGCCTCCGCATTTTCTCCAATAGCCTACCATGTGGAACCTTATCAAAGGCTTTACTGAAGTCCATGTACACCACGTCAACTGCCCTACCCTCATCTACATGCTTGGTCACCTTCTCAAAAAACTGAATGAGGTTTGTGAGACACGACCTGCCCTTGACGAATCCATGTTGACTATCTCCAATCAAATTGTTGCTTGCTAGATGATTATAAATCCTATCTCTTAAAATCCTTTCCAAAACTTTTCCTACAACAGATGTAAGGCTCACTGGTCTGTAATTACCTGGGTCATCTCTACTGCCCTTCTTGAACAAGGGCACAACATTTGCAATCCTCCAGTCCTCTGGTACTAAACCTGTAGACAATGATGACTGAAAGATCAAGGCCAAAGGCTCCGCCATCTCCTCCCTAGCTTCCCAGAGAATCCTCGGAAAAATCCCATCCGGCCCAGGGAATTTATCTACCTTCACACCTTCTAGGATTGATAACACCTCCTCCTTACTAACCTCAATCCTTTCAAGTCCAATAGCCCGTATCTCAGTCTTCTCCTCTACAATATTCTCCTTTTCCCGAGTGAAAACAGATGAGAAATATTTGTTCAGCACCTCTCCGATCTCCACAGGGTCCACACACAACTTCCCACTTCTGTCTTTGACTGGCCCTGTTCTTACCCTAGTCATCCTTTTATTCCCCACATACCTATAAAAAGCTTGAGGGTTCTCCTAATTCTACCTGCTAATGACTGCTCATGTCCCCTCCTTGCTCTTCTTAACTCTCTCTTTAAATCCTTCCGAGCTAATCTGTAACTGTCCATCGCCTCATCTGAACCATCTCATCTCAATGTCACATAAGCCTCCCTCTTCCGCTTAACAAGAGATACAATTTCTTTTGTAAACCAAGGTTCCCTTACCCTATCACTTCCTCCCTGCCTGACAGGGACATACCTATCAAGGACACGCAATATCTGTACCTTAAACCAGCTCCACATTTCGATTGTCCCCATCCCCTGCATCTTGCTACCCCATTCTATCCCTCCTAAGTCTTGCCTAATTGCATTATAATTGCCTTTCCCCCATCTATAACTCTTGCCCAGTGGCATGTTCCTATCCCTTTCCATTGCTAAACTAAATGTAACCGAATTATGGTCACTCTCTCCAAAGTGCTCACGGACCACCAAATCAAACACCTGGCCTGGTTCATTACCAAGCACCAGATCCAGTGTGGCCTCCCCTCTTGTCCGCCCATCGACATACTGTGCCAGGAAACCCTCCTGCACACATTGGACAAAAACTGATCCATCCGACGTACTAGAGTTATAGCATTTCCAGTCAATGTTGGGGAAGTTAAAGTCTCCCATAATGACCACCTTGTTCCTTTCACTCCTGCCCAGAATCGTTTTGCCGATCCTCTCCTCCACATCCCTGGAACTTTGCAGAGGCCTATAAAAAACTCCTAGCAGTGTGACCTCTCCTCTCCTGTTTCTGACCTCAGCCCATACCACCTCAGTAGACGAGTCCTCATGAAAAGTTCTTTCAGCCACCATTATACTGTCCTTGACTAACAATGCCACACCTCCCCCTCTTTTACCACCTTCCCTGATCTTTATGAAAGATCTAAACCCTGGAACCTGCAACATCCATTCCTAACCCTGCTCTATCCACGTCTCCGAAATGGCCACAACATCGAAGCCCCAGGTACCTATCCATGCTGCAAGCTCACCTACCTTATTCCGGATACTCCTGGCGTTGAAGTAGACACACTTCAAACCAGCTTGCTGTCTGCCAGCACACTCCTGTGACGGTGAAATCCTGTCCATGTCCTCCCTTCTCTCATCCTCCTGTGTACTGGAACTACACCACAGGTTTCCATGCCCCTGCTGAGCTCGTTTAAATCCACCTGAATAGCACTAGCAAATTTCCCACCCAGGATATTAGTACCCCTCTGGTTCAAGTGAAAACCGTCCAGTTTGTAGAGGTCCCACCTTCCCCAGAATGAGCCCCAGTTATCCATATACCTGAAACCCTCCCTCCTGCACCATCCCTGCAGCCACGTGTTCAGCTGATACCTCTCCCTGTTCTTTGCCTCGCTATCACGTGGCACTCGCGTCGACTTCTCGTGTTCTGAGCTTCTTCAACATTCTCTGCATGTACATTCACATTCAATAGTTCTATATGCTGATGCCCACTCCAGTCAAGTTAGTTTAAACACCTACCAATCTTAACAATTATCCTCCCTAGAAAGTTATTGGTTCCAGTCCTTTTGTGGTGAAACCATACTCTTGTGAATTCGGTTCGGGCCTCCAGCTTCAGGACAGATCACAGTGCTTCAAGAATCTGAAGTCTTCGCTCCTGCAACATGCTTCACTTTCTTCCCATTTCTGCTCTTAGTGGGTGGCATTTGGAGTAGTCCCGAGATTACTAGCCCAAGCGCCTACTTTTTAACTTCCTCCTTATCACCAAAAATCAGACTGGAGGACCTTAATGCCTGCTCTCTCTATGTCAATAGTAGTGATATGACCCACGAATTTGAGTCAAACAGATCTAGCAACTCTAAGACTGGACATCCATGAGGCGCTGTGGACCAGTAGCAGCAGGCAATTCGGAGAAGATTCTCGAGGACAAGGTGTGCTTGCTCTATGAACAAAGGCTAACAGGTTGGCACCCTACTCATTGAAGTTCAGAAAAAGAGAGAGGTAATCCCATTAAAGATATAGGATTCTTAAGGGGCTTAACAGGGTTAATGCTGAGAGGATGTTCCCCTTCATGTAAGTGAAGGCAGTTTTAGTATAGAAGGGCAAAATGTGTCGGCGCAGGTTCTTTGTTCTTTACTCTTTACCCTTTGTTCAAGTCTAGGACCTAAGGGCACAGTCTCAGAATGAAGGGGAGCTAATTTAATACTGAGATGAGAAGGAATTTCTTTTCTTAGAGGATTGTGAGTTTTTGGAACTTCTTGCAAAAAATCTGTGGGAGCAGAGTCCTGCGTATTTATGGCTGAGATTGTCAGCTTATTGATCAGTAGGGGAATGAAGAGTTACGAGAAAGGGCAGAAAAGTGAAAGCAAGGAATGTGAGATCAGCCATGATCCTGTTGAATGGTGGAGATGGTTTAAGAAGCCAAATGGCCTACAGCTGTTCCTATTTCTTATGGTGCTATGGTCTTGATAGAGTCATACAGCATGGAATCTGAAGCATCAACAGATGCTTCAGTTCAACTCGTCCATGCTGACCAGGTTTCCCAAATTAAACTAGTCTCATTTGCCTCATTTGGCCCGTATCCCTCTAAGCTCTTCCTATTCATAAACCCATCCTGATGCCTTTGAAATGTTGTAATTATACCCGCCTCCACCACTTCCTCTGGCAGCTCGTTACATACATGCATCAGCCTCTGCGTGAAGAAGTTACCCCTCCAGTTATTTTTAAATCTTTTCCCTCTCAGCTTAAACCTATGCCGTCTAGTTTTGGACTCCCCCACCCTAGGAAAAAGACCTTGGCTATTCACCCTATTCATGTCCCTCATGATTCTGTAAACATTTATAAGGTCACCCCTCAGTCTCTGACATTTCAGGGAAAAATGCCACAGCCTATTCAGCCTCTCCCTCTAACTCATACCCTCCAATCCCAGCAAGATCCATGAAAATCTTTTTTTGCAACCTACCAAGTTTAACAAAATCCTTTCTATAGACAGGGGTTTGTGCATAAATCACAAAGTGTTAGTTGCCAGGTAAATGGGATGTTAACTGGAATGTTGGCCTTTATGTTAAAGAGAATGGAGTATAAAATAGAACATAGAGCATAGAACATAGAACAGTACAGCACAGTACAGGCCCTTCGGCCCACGATGTTGTGCGAACTTTTACCCTAAACCTAAGATCTATCCAACCTCTACCGCTACCTTATACTATCATCCATATGCCTATCTAATAGCCGCTTAAATGCCCCTAATGAGGCTGACTCCACTACCCTCTCCGGCAATGCATTCCATGCCCCTACCACTCTCTGAGTAAAGAACCTACCTCTGATGTCTCCCCTGTATCTGGCTCCAGTCACTTTAAAACTATGGCTCCTCGTAAAAGCCAACTCCACACTAGGAAAAAGTCTCTGGCTGTCCACTCTATCTATACCTCTGATCATTTTGTACACCTCTATCAAGTCACCTCTCATCCTTCGTCGTTCTAAAGAGAAAAGCCCTATCTCTCTCAACCTTTCCTCGTAAGACCTTCCATCCATTCCAGGCAACATCCTGGTAAATCTCCTCTGCACCCTTTCCAACGCCTCCACATCTTTCCTGTAGTGTGGTGACGCAATACTCCAGATGTGGCTGAACCAGGGTTTTGTATAACTGGAGCATAACTTCACGGCTCTTGAGCTCAATCCCTCTATTAATGAAAGCTGGCACACCATACACCTTCTTAACAACTCTATCCACCTGGGTGGCAGCTCTCAGGGAACTGTGAACATGAACCCCAAGATCCCTCTGCTCCTCCACACTGCCAAGAATCTTTCCGTTAACCCTGTAATCTGCTTTCAAGTTTGTCCTTCCAAAATGAATCACCTCACACTTTTCAGGGTTAAACTCCATCTGCCTCTTCTCAGCCCAGCTCTGCATTCTATCAATGTCCCTTTGTAACCTAGAACAGCCCTCCGCACTGTCCACAATGCGACCCAACTCCTTCACCCAAATCATTTACAAAAATCACAAATAGAAGAGGATCCAGAACAGATCCTTGTGGCACACCACTCTTAACTGAGTACCATGTTGAATAATTTCCGTCCACTACCACCCTTTGTCTTCTAAGGGTCGGCCAATTCTGAATCCAATCTGCCACATTTCCCCTATCCCATGCCTCCTTACCTTCTGCATGAGCCTACCATGGGGAACCTTATCAAACGCCTGACTTAAATCCATATATACCACATCCACTGCTCCACCTTCATCCATGTGTTTGGTCACCTCTTCAAAGAATTCAGTAAGGTTTGTGAGGCATGATATACCCCTCACAAATCCATGCTGACTATCATAAGTCAAACTGTGCCTTTCCAAGTGATCATAAATCCAGTCTGTCAGAGCCCTTTCCAATAATTTGCCCACCACTGACGTAAGACTAACTGGCCTGTAATTTCCAGGGTTATCCCTGTTCCCTTTTTTGAACAAGGAAATGACGTTTGTCTCTTTCCAATATTCCAGCACTATACCCGTGGACAGTGAGGACGAAAAGATCATCACCAAAGGCCCTGCGATCTCATCTCTCGCTTCCCGTAGAATCCTTGGATAAATCCCATCCCGGGGGACTGATCTATCTTCGACTTCCTCAAAATTCCTAGCACATCTTCTTTACTAACATCAACCTCCTCTAGCCTACCTGCCTGTTTCACAACGTCCTCCTCTACAACTAGGTCCCTCTCAGTTGTGAATACTGAAGAAAAGTATTCATTAAAGACCTCTCCTATCTCTTTAGGCTCTGTGCACAAATTCCCTTTACAATCCTTGATCGACTCTACCCTTTCTCTGGTCGTTCTCTTATTCTGCACATACGTGTAAAAAGCCTTGGAGTTTTCCTTGATCCTATCCGCCAAGGTTTTCTCATGCCCCCTTATAGCTCTCGTAAGCCCTTTCTTCAGCTCCTTCCTGGCTAACTTGCATCCGTCTAGAGCCTTTTCCGTTCCTCTTTTCCTAAACCTTACATAAGCCTCCTTCTTCCTCTTAACCAGTCGTTCGACCTCTCTCGAGAACCATGGCTCCCTCACTCGACCGCACCTTCTCTGCCTACTAGGGACAAACATATCGAGCACATGCAGTATGCATTCCTTAAACAATCTCCACATTTCTGTGGTGCTCTACCCTGACAGCATCTGTTCCCAATTTATGTTACCTAGTTCTTGCCTAACTGAATTGTAATTACCCTTCCCCCAACTGTAAACTTTACCCTGTCGTATGTACCTATCCTTATCCATGACTATCGTGAAAGAAACAGAGTTATGATCACTACCACCAAAATGCTCTCCTATCAACAGGTCTAACACTTGGCCCGATTTGTTGCCAAGCACCAAATCCAAAGTGGCCTCTCCTCGTGTTTGTCTATCTACATACTGTGTCAGGAATCCTTCCTGAACGCACTGGACAAAATCCGCTCCATCTAAACTATTACAACTAAAATGTTTCCAATCAATATTTGGAAAGTTGAAGGCGCCCATGACTGCAACCCTGTGACTTCTGCACCTTTCCAGTATCTGCCTCCCAATCCGCTCCTCTATTTCTCTGCAACTATTAGGGGGTCTGTAAAAAATCCCCAACAAAGTGACTGCTCCTTTCTTGTTCCTGACCTCAACCCAACCTGACTCTGTAGACATCATTCTCGAACTGCCTTTTAGTAGCTGCTATACTCGCCCTGACTAGCAATGCCACTCCCCCACCTCTTTTACCACCCTCCCTATTTCTTTTAAAGCATCTAAATCCCGGAACTTCCAACAACCATTCCTCTCCCTGAGTTACCCAAGTTTCTATAATGGCCACAACATCGTAGTTCCAAGTACCGACCCATGCTCTAAGTGCATCCACTTTATTTCTGATACTTCTAGCATTGAAGTATACACACCTCAAACCATCTTGGTGGCCACAATTACGCTCCATCAACCGCATTTCTTTATAAACAACCTCACTCCCTGTGGTGTCTGTTGGAAGGCCGAATACCTCATCCTCTTAATTATAAATCCGGTTCCCCACCCCCTGCCAATCTAGTTTAAACCATCCTGTACAGCTCTAGCAAACCTCCGTCCCAGGATATTTGTGCCCTTCTGGTTCAGGTGCAACCCGTCCTTACTGTACAGGTCCCACCTTCCCCAGAATGTGCTCCAATTATCCACATAATGGAAGCCCTCCCTCCTACAGCAGCCCTGTAGCCACGTGTTTTGCTGCACTCTCTCCCTATTTCTTACCTCGTTATCACGTGGCACTGGTAGTAATCCAGAGATAACCACCCTGTTTGTCCTGGACTTCAGCTTCCAACCTAACTCCCTGTACTCATTTTTCACATTCCAGTCCTTTTTCTACCTATGTCATTGGTACCGATGTGTACCATAACTGCTGGTTGCTCACCCTCCCCCTTAAGGATCTTGAAGACATGATCCGAGACATCACGGATCCTGGCACCCGGGAGGCAACATACCACCCTTTCATCTCGTTCGCGTCCAGGAGGCTTGGCTAAAACTATACAAGACATTAGTCAGACCACAGCTGGAATACTGTTTTGACCCCGTTATCTAAGGAAAGATATACTGGCACTCAAGGCAATCCAGATTCATTCAGTTGATCCTGGGAATTGAAGGATTTTCTTACAACGAGAGGTTGAATAGATTGGGCCTACACTCATTGGAATTTAGAAAAAAATTAGAGGTGGTCTGTTGAAACATGAAAAATTCTTAAGGGGACCTGACAAGGTAGAAGTGAAGAGGTGCTTCCTGATGTGGGAAAGTCAAGGATCAGAAGGCATAATCTCAGAGTGAGGGGCCGCACATTTAAAATATAGATGAAAGAAATTTCTTCTCTCAGAAAGTAGTGAATCTATAGAATTCTTTACTGCAGAGGGCTATCGAGACTGTGTCATTAAGTATACTCAAGGCAAAGATAAACAGAGCTTTAATTACTAAGGGAATCAAAGTTTATGGAGAAAAGGCAGGAAAGTGGAGTTGAGGATTATCAGATCAGCCACGATCTCATTGAATTGTAGAGAAGGCCCGACAAGCCAAATGGCCTACTTCAGCTCCTTTGAGCTATTTTCTTATCATCTTATTCTGAGGCAGGAATCTGGTACTAAAAAGCTAGTCCAGCAACATTAGATCTTTCAATAGACCCTCCTTCCTGTTCTTTACAATACCATTGATCCAGCCATGGAAAATTACAACTAGATCATTTCCCAACCTCCTCTCAATGTTGTTTTCCAGCCACATTGCTATATCTTTTACCATTGCACTTCTTTATCAACATACCCCTTGTAGTGCTTGATGCTGATAATGGTATATATTCCACAATCCCATTCCAAAAATGTACAGAGCTTTTGTAAATGTGTCCTACCAAGTTACAATCTGGCTAGTGTCCAGTGACATTCCATTTTAAAATAGACAAAGTGTGAAATCCCAGCTTCCTCATTAAGACCATAAAGACGTAAGGTTTTAAGCAAAGGACAATAAACATTATTATGCTAAGTTAGAAAAGTAAAACAATCTGCAGTGTTGACACAATTTATATTCTAACATCTAGAGTTAACGTGACATAAATATGAGTAGCTTTGGTCAAACATTGTTGGGCCGAATGGCCTGTTTCCACACTATAGGGATTTTTTTAAAAATTGTACTGAGCAGAACAAATAGCGAATAAAGTCACAACAGTTCTCATAGATTCCTCATCAAAAACCCGACCCAGATGTTATTAACACTTTGGGTCATCAAATCTCATTAAATCTTTCCAACAAATTCAAATTTCTTAATTTTTGAAAACATTTAGCATTGGAAATTCCTCAAAAGCTAAACCATCATGCACTACCTTAATGACTGTTCACATTCCAATATTTCACTCTCCTCTTCTAAGACTATAGCCTCATAGTTTCTCGAAACTGCACTGTGGCAGCTACTTGTAGGTACAATGCCAACTTCTTCACAGAATACTAATTTTACCAAGTTGATCCTGCTTCTGTGTTTATCCGATCTCTAACATATCTCAGCTGTACAATACAAGAACTGCTTATGGGCTTCCTTCACCCTTGCTGTCAGCTGCACTGAGCTATTGTGGACATTGGATTCTCTGAATTTCTTGGGGTTTTTCCTGAGCCCTGGCCCTAATACTGCACTTACTGGCTCCCAGGACTTCTCCTGAATCCTAATTGCTTGAAGTTTGCTACAGCAACAACATCTTATGGATGGAACCTCTTCACCCTGCTCTTAGGTAAATGACCTGCAAGCAGCACAAAGGTACCAACCTTCTCTTCTAACTGCCTCCATCCAAATGATTAAAACTGACTGTCCAGTCATCCTTGGCCTGTTCTAGATGACCTATTGGAATCCTGACAATAAACCCTACCCTTATTCCTAACAGGTTTGAATATAGCAACCAGGAAGACCTAGTTCCTAGAATATTATAATATTCACAGATATTAATACACAATACAATCAGATGCAGAAATAATGGATTGCATCACACAGTTGGCAGTTGGTGGGGCTCTCTCTAGTAATCACACTTCTGTGGATGGGAAGGAGGAGGGAACAGCAAGAAGGAGCAGATAGAGTTGGAGTTGGCAGGAACAGAAGTTGAAGGATGCATACACAGAACTTGACTTTTCTGTATAACTTTAACGTCAAGAATAATATAACTAACGTTCTCTGAGGAGCACAGATGTTTAAGATTATGACTATGTTGGTGATATCCTATAAGATCTCATCAATCCGCACTTGGAATATGGGCAAGTGTGAAGGTCTGGTAGGTGGAATGAAGGTCTGTTTCTTAAGTCATAAGAAATTGGAGAGTATTCATGTCCAAAAAGACTTAGGTGTCCTTGCCCAAAAGTCACCTCACATTTATCTGATTGAATTCTATTTGCCACTGATCAGCCTATCTATCTCCTCCTGTAATCTAATGCTATCTCCTCACTATTTACCACCCCAGCAGTTTTTGTACCATGTGCAAACTTACTGATTAACCCTCCTGCATTCAAGTCTAAATCATTTATATGTACCATAAACATCAAAGGTCCCAACACTGACCCTGTGGGACGCTGACGAACACAGACCTTTGGTTAGTAAAACACCCTTCAATCATCACCCTCTGCATCCTGCCAATCAGCCAACTGTGGATCCAATTTACCAAATTTTTGGATCCCATGGCTTCTTACCTTTGTTATCAATCTTCCATGCCGGAACCTATCAAAAACCTTGCTGAAATATGAGTAAACTACATCAAAAGCATTACCCTCATCTATGTAAACAAAAGTTGCTGGTGAAGCTCAGCAGGTCTGGCAGCATCTGAAAAAAATCAAAGTTAGCGTTTCGGGTCCAGAGACACTTCCTCAGTTTTTGTTCCTGATTTACAGCATCTGCTGTTCTTTCGGTTTTTACCCTCTTCTACACATCTGGTCACCTCTTCGAAAAATTCAATCAAGTCGGTTCGACATGAATTCACCTTAATAAACCATTTTGACTGTTCATAGATTCACAGAGTCCTACAGCATGGAGACAGGCCCTTTGGCCCAAACTGGTCTGTACCGACCAAAATGTCCATCCACGCTAACCCCATTTCCCTGCACTTGGCCCATATCCTTCTAAACCTTTCCTATCCATCTATTCGTCCAAATGCCTCTTAAGTATTGTTAATGGACCCATCTCAACCACTTACATTGGCAGCTCATTCCATATGCATACCACCCCCTGTGTAAAAAAGTTGCCCCTCAGGTTCCTATGTATTCTTTCCCCTCTTATCTTAAACTGATGTCCTCTAGTCCTCGATTCCACAAGCCTAGGAAAAAGACTGAGTGCATTCATCCCATCCATGCCTCTCATGATTTTAGACACTTCTTTAAGACTCCCCCTCAGTCTCCCTATAACTCAGTCCTTTGAGTCCTGGCTACATCCTTCTAAATTTCTTCTGCACTCTTTCTAGTTTAATGATATCCTGGTGACCAAAACTGAACACAGTACTCCAAGTGTGGCCTCACCAATGTCCTGTACAACTGCAATGTAACTTCCTAATTTCTGTACTCAATGCCCTGACTGATGAAGACTAGTATGCCAAAGCTTTCTTCACTGCTCTGTCTACCTGTGACTCCACTTTCAGAGAATGATGCACCTGATCCCACGGTCTCTCTCTTGCACTACACTCCTTACAGACCTACGATTCACCATGAAACTCCTACCTGGATTTGACTTTCCAAAATGCAACATATCGCACTTATCCATATTAAACTCCATTTGCCATTTCTCGGCCCTCTTCCCCAGCTAATCAATATTCTGCTGCAATTTCTGACGACCTTCCTCACTGCCTATGATACCTCCTATTTTGGTATCATTTTTTATTAATCCCTACCTCTCCAAGTGCAGATTAATTCTGTCCCTCAGAAGTTCTTCCAGTGGTTTGTCCACCATCAAGGTTAGACTGACTGACCTTTAGTTTCCTGGCTTGTCCCTTGCTCCCTTCTTGAATAATGGTACCACATTGCCTTTCCTTCAGTCCTGTGGCACCTTAGCTGTACATAATGACAATTCTCTGTCTCTTAAACTCAGCTTATTTTCTGACACCAAACTGGGCATCAGGTCAAAGCTTATAGGGATGGACAAAAGTAGTTGTCATATGCTTTTTACTATTGCATGGCAACTGTTGCTGAGAGTCTGTGGGAGAGCAAATTGTATTCTACAGTTAAAATGAACAGCTACCATACAATGAGATAACAAGATGTAGAGCTGGATGAACACAGCAGGCCAAGCAGCATCAGAGGAGCAGGAAGGCTGACATTTCGGGCCTAGGCCCTTCTTCAGAAATGGGAGAGGGGAAGGGGGTTCTGAAATAAATAGGGAGAGAGGGGGAGGCGGATAGAAGATGGATAGAGGAGACGATAGGTGGAGAGGAGACAGACAAGTCAAAGAGGCAGGGATGGAGCCAGTAAAGGTGAGTGTAGATGGGGAGTTAGGGAGGAGATAGGTCAGTCCAGGGAGGACAGAAAATTCAAGGGGGCGGGATGAGGTTAGTAGGTAGGAGATGGGGTGGGGCTTGAAGTGGGAGGAGTGGATAGGTGGAAGGAAGGGCAGGTTAGGGAGGCGGGGACGAGCTGGGCTGGTTTTGGGATGCGGTAGTGGGAGGGTAGATTTTGAAGCACCTCCTCCCACCCACCTTCCTGCAAAAATACCATCCCCTATTCCCAATTCCTTCGCCTCTGCCGCATCTGCTACCAGGATGAGACATTCCACTCCCGTACATCTCAGATGTCCTCATTTTTCAAGGACCGCAACCTCCCCTCAACAGTGGTCGAGAACGCCCTCGATTGCGTCTCCTGCATTTCCCGCAACTCATCCCTCACACTCCCTCCCTGCAATAACAACCAAAACAGAATCCACCTCGTCCCCACGTACCACCCCACCGACCTGCGGATCCAACGCATCATCCTCCGACACTTCTGCCATCTGCAATCCGACCCCAGCACCAAAGACATTTTTCCCTCCCCACCCTTAACTGCTTTCCAGCGGGACCTTTCTCTCCATGACCCCCTTGTCCGCTCCCCACTCCCCTCCAGCCCCACCACACCCGGCACTTTTCCCTGCAACCGCAGGAAGTACTACACCTGCCAACACACCTCCCACCTCACCCCCATCCCAGGGCCCAAAAAGACTTTCCACATCAAGCAGATGTTCACCTGCACATCTGCTAATGTGGTATACTGCATCCGCTGTACCCGTTGTGGCCTCCTCTACATCGGGGAAACCAAGCGGAGGCTTGGGGACCGCTTTGCAGAACACCTACACTCGGTTCGCACTAAACAACTGCACCTCCCAGTCGCAAACCATTTCAACTCCCCCTCCCATTCCTCAGACGACATGTCCATCCTGGGCCTCCTGCAAGTGCCACAACGATGCCACCCGAAGGCTGCAGGAGTAGCAACTCATATTCCGCTTGGGAACCCTGCAGCCCAATGGTATCAATGTGGACTTCACATGCTTCAAAATCTCCCATCCCCCTACCGCATCCCAAAACCAGCCCAGCTCATCCCCGCCTCCCTAACCTATCCTTCCTCCCACCTATCCCCTCCTCCCACCTCAAGCCGCACCCCCATCTCCTACCTACTAAGCTCATCCCGCCCCCTTGACCTGTCCGTCCTCCCTAGACTGATCTATCTCCTCCCCACCTCCCCACCTACACTCACCTTTACTGGATCCATCCCTGCCTCTTTGACCTGTCTGTCTCCTCTCCAGCTATGTTCTCCTCTATCCATCTTCTATCCGCCTCTCCCTCTCTCCCTATTTATTTCAGAACCCCCTTCCCCTCCCCCATTTCTGAAGAAGAGTCTCGGCTCAAAACGTCAGCCTTCCTGCTCCTCTGATGCTGCTTGGTCTGCTGTGTTCATCCAGCTCTACACCTTGTTATCTCAGATTCTCCAGCATCTGCAGTTCCTACTATCTTAGCTACCATACAATATTGTCTGTCTGAAGATCGAGGAAATAGTTGAACCCAGAGTCTGTGTGACATTTGTGGGAGATGTTCCAGTTGTCTTGTCAGGTTAATGTTGAAACGCTGGTGATGGATGTTTGATGCAATCACTTGCTCGATGGTCAACTGAACAATTTGATTCCTGTTGGCAAGGAATTCCTCCATGCAACCCAACAGATTTTGGAAGTTCCCTGAGTGAAATTCAATACTCTCAGCAATTGCTAGCGCAGAAGGATGATCTTAGTTTCGAATTCTGCAGCTTCAAACTGGCAACTCTGTCCTTCTCAGCAGAGACATAATGAAAGCTACTCTTCTTGCTCGCTATGCTTGCTGCTGTTGACTTGTACTTAGTCAATCCTTGAGCACAGTTTTCTGGATCTTACTATTTAAATTACAGAGGAGCACTTATTTTCTATACTCGAGGTCTACAAAGTGGAGAAAAAGGATGAGAGGAGATTTGATAAAGATTTTCTAAACAGAGTAGCTAGGGAGAAGGTGTTCCTGATCATAAGAGAAACAAAAATGAGACAGCATAAATTTAAGCTGAGGTGCAAATGAAGAAAGGATAAAACATTTTTCACTCAGCAAATAGTCAATGTATGGAATACACTGCCTGCGAATGTGGTAGAGGTAGGTTCAACTGAGGTGCTTAAAAGGACATTGGTTGATTATTCGGGCAAAAATGGCACGCAGAGATATGGGGAAAAGCCAGGAGTCAATTGAACTGGCGCAGGAACGATAGGCAAAATAGCCTCCTTTGCATTGTCACAATTCCGTGATTCTGTTCATTGGCATCAGGAGTTTCCTCAAATATCTGTCTGCAATTGGTCACCAAGCCACAAGATGGCCAAGTCAACTTTTTCGCATGGAAGTTGATCCTTTAACAGTTCCATAACACCTAAACATTCACCTGGCAATTCTTCAGACAGTGGGCACAAACAGGCATTGACTCAGGCAGAATGTCATCTTTGTGTTGCCTGTTGATTGGAGATGCTAAAAGCCAACGGTTCTGTGTACCGTGCCTTTTGAATTCCACACCTGATCTTTTAATCCCATAGCTTTATTTTACTGAATTGATAGAATGCTCTTTATGATTGGCATACACTGGCCATCCCAGCTAGTGCCATGCTGCAGGGAGCTCTCAGGACAGAACATAAGTGTGCATGGAGCTGCAAAAGCCTCATCACTGACCGTCCACCTTATAGAGTAGAGTCTCAGTAACATTTCTGTGAGAGTGCAGCACAATCCAGAGCATGTTGATTCTGACTTAAATTTGGCATAATTTGGCTCAGGCTGCCATATGTACAAACTCCCTGGTACGGTAAAGTGTGCAGTAATGCCGATGCAACTTGTTTCACCCTGAAAGGAGCTTCTCAAATAAAGACTGGAATGAGTTTGACAAATCTAGACAGCATGAATTCAGCTGCGCAAACATCAAAGTATGGCAGAAAAGCCGATATGGATTGCGTGCTGAGGTGCCTGTTCGCCCCAAAATTGAAGAGTGTTGGAGAGAGCTGTCTTCATGATCCGCTGTAGTCCGTCTGGTGTGGGGACAACCACAATGCTATGGCGGAGGTAGTTCGTGGGCTGACTGGAAGACGAATTTTCCTGGGGCGTTATTCCAGACAACTAGACAGTTGGGGAATTCCACACAAAGTGCTGTTAGAGAATGTTCTATTAGTTCACCCCCAATCTAATTTCCAAAAACTTCAAATTCCTGTGCACTTCGTCAGTGTTTTATATTCAAATGAAGTTGTGGATTCAGTTCCATGCAGATATGCATTACCGAAAATATGCTACCTGCAAATCAGCAGTTTTTCTGTTTCCGAGTAATTTATTGAAAATTATTTACCACCTCATTTTACTGCAGTGCAGTTGACATTTGATATTACAGCACATCTTGTTGATTTGATTAACTTCGATAAACAATCAAGAGTGTTCGAGTTGTTTTGTTGGTAATTGCATGGTTAAGTGAATTTGTAGCAAAAACAGAAATTGCTGGTAAAACGCAGCAGGTCTTGGCAAGATCTGTGGAGACAAAGCAGATCTAACCCTGCTGAGAGTTCTCCAGTAACAGTGATAATAGGAACTGCAGATGCTGGAGAATCCGAGATATCAAGGTGTAGAGCTGGATGAACGCAGCAGGCCAAGCAGCATCATACAAGCAGGAAATCTTGACATTTTGGGCCTAGACCCTTTATCAGAAATGGGGGAGGGGAAGAGGGTTCTGAAATAAATAGGGAGAGAGGGGGAGGCGGATAGAAGATGGATAGATGAGACAATAGGTGGAGAGGAGACAGACAAGTCAAAGAGGCGGGGATGGAGCCAGGAAAGGTGAGTGTAGGTGGGGAGGTAGGGAGGAGATAGATCAGTCCAGGGAGGACGGACAGGTCAAGGGGGCGGGATGAGGTTAGTAGGTAGGAGATGTGGGTGCGGCTTGAGGTGGAAGGAGGGGATAGGTGAGAGGAAGAACAGGTTAGGGAGGCGGGGACAAGCTGGGCTGGTTTTGGGATGCGGTAGGGGGAGGGGAGATCTTGAAGCTTATGAAATTCACATTGATACCATTGGGCCTGCCGGGTTCCCAAGCTGAATATGAGTTGCTATTCCTGCAGCCTTCGGGTGGCATCGTTGTGGCACTTGCAGGAGGCCCAGGATGGACATGTCGTCTGAGGAATGGGACGGGGAGTTGAAATGGTTCATGACTGGGAGGTACAGTTGTTTATTGCGAACCGAGCGCAGGTGTTCTGCAAAGCGGTCCCTAAGCCTCCGCTTGGTTTCCCCGATGTAGAGGAGGCCACAACGGGTACAGCGGATGCAGTATACCATATTAGCAAATGTGCAGGTGAACATCTGCTTGATGTGGAAAGTCTTCCTGGGGCCTGGGATGGGGGTGAGGGAGGAGGCGTGTGGGCAGGTGTAGCACTTCCTGCGGTTGCAGGGAAAAGTGCCAGGTGTGGTGGGGCTGGAGGGGAGTGTGGAGCGGACAAGGGAGTCACGGAGAGAGTGGTCCCTCCGGAAAGCAGTTAAGGGTGGGGAGGGAAAGATGTCTTTGGTGCTGGGGACGGATTGCAGATGGTGGAAGTGTCGGAGGATGATGCGTTGGATCTGGAGGTTGGTGGGGTGGTATATGAGGACTGAGGAGGATTCTTTTTTGATTGTTATTGCGGGGATGGGGTGTGAGGGATGAGTTACAGGAAATGCGGGAGACAGGGTGGAGGGCGTTCGCGACCAATGTGGGGGGGGGTAGTTGCAGTCCTTGAAGAATGAGGACATCTGAGATGCACCGGAGTGGAATGCCTCATCCTGGGAGCAGGTGCGGCGGAGGCAATGGAATTGGGAATAGGGGATGGCATTTTTGCAGGAAGGTGGGTGGGAGGAGGTGCTGTTTTGTTTCAAATTTCAAAGTGACCTTGTAGAATTGATAATTGCGATTAGTGCACCGGCTGATCAAAGAGAAAGGACGGGAACTTCGAAATCATTTCAAATGCGTTTGAGTTTTGGAGCGGCGTAAAGTTTTTTTCTTGAAGTGAAGCCAAATATTCGGTTGTGTTTTGAATTTGGTGTCACTGGGTAAGCCATTCCATAGGGGACGGTATCTAGATGTGTCAATCAAATAGGTAAATTAGCATATTTGCATATGCAGTATGTTGGTGCGTCCTTTTCAAGTTTAACTTGGGTATATGTCCAATTTTGTGAAACTGCAAGATGGTTCTGCAAACAAGAACACCTACGTTTCTGTGGACCATTCCTCCAACAGGGTCACGTGAACTGTTGCTGGGCGTGTCCCCACAGGTCTCCTTCTGTACTCCTCAGGGTTTAAATATTGCTGTAAGCTAAAAACCCAATGCTCAGAGCCCACCGTTTCCGAGCTGTTCGGGATCAGCCGGTATCATTTCCCACACTGTGTCCACGGGTGCCAGCAACCAGTGAGTTTGAAGAGCAAGTTGCCTTACCTCGGCAAGGTGCCAAATTAATGCCAATGAAATTCTGTTTGAGGAGGTGCTTGGATGGGAAACGCTATATTTCCAGCTGCGGTTTGTGTATTTTTGCTCGGGATTTTGGAATTACTGTAGTTTATCTTGTCTTAAAAACACTTGCTTGCGAAAGTGTGGGCAACTAAATGCAGGAGCGGGGGCAACAGAATTTCTGATTGCAAGAAAATGTATTGTTTGGAGTGAAATAAAACTAACTGAACTACGACGCCCCTGTCCCCATTACTTCATTCAAACCAAATGTATTGCTTTCTTTAAAACAGGTGAGCAATGGGTGATTGGAGTTTCCTTGGAAATATTTTGGAGGAAGTGAATGAGCACTCCACTGTGATCGGGAGAGTGTGGCTGACAGTGTTGTTCATTTTCCGGATCCTTATCCTTGGCACGGCGGCCGAGTTCGTGTGGGGGGACGAGCAGTCTGACTTCGTCTGCAACACCCAGCAGCCGGGCTGTGAGAACGTCTGCTACGATGAAGCGTTCCCCATCTCGCACATCCGACTCTGGGTACTGCAGATCATTTTCGTATCCACACCGTCCCTGGTGTATGTGGGTCATGCGGTGCACCATGTTAGGATGGAAGAGAAGAGAAAGGCCAGAGAGGAAGGTGACCGACAGCAGCACATTAACACTGAGAGGCTACTATTAGCTCCCGAAGAGGCTCTCAAAGACGCCGGCAAGTCGAACAAGAGATTCCGCCTGGAGGGCACGCTGCTCAGGACCTACATCTGCCACATCATTTTCAAAACTATCTTTGAGGTAGGCTTTGTGGTTGGTCAGTATTTCCTGTACGGGTTCCGCATCTTACCCCTGTATCGCTGTGAGAGGTGGCCTTGCCCCAACTTTGTTGACTGCTTCGTTTCCAGGCCAACAGAGAAGACAATCTTTGTGATTTTCATGCTGGCTGTAGCCTCGGTGTCCCTCTTCCTGAATTTCGTGGAGTTAAGCCACCTAGGCTGGAAGAAGATCAGGTCTGCTTTCAGAGAGCCTGGCCAGCAGCCTGACACTTACCCGGAGCCCAAGCCGTACCATTCCATTGATGTTGCTTCGGTAACGAAGGCGAGAGGGTACAAGCTCCTGCAAGAGGACAAACCTGCCCCCGCTTTCTTCCAATTGACAGCAGCTGGGGTAGACCTGAGTTCGGTGCCGTCCATCACCTACCCGGAGGAAGCCAAGGGTGTTGGTCCGGCAGATAACCTGGTGAAAATTCATAACGAGACTTTGCTGTCCTACCAACAACACGAAAACGCTGATCCCGAGCCTCAGGCTGAACCGGAGGCACAAGCTGACCCTGAGTCTGAGCCTGTCCCGCTCGCAGAACCCGAAGAAGAGGAAGAGAAGAGCGAACTGGAACCTCTGACAGCAGCCAATGAGAGCCTGGCGGATACCCGGCCCCTCAGCAGGTTAAGTAAAGGCAGCAGTCGAGCTCGGTCTGACGATTTAACTGTATGAGCTAAATATCGCTACCGCGGGTGTTCCAGGAGCCTAAGTGTAAAAACGACCGGGGAAAATGATAGCCGGCCTTGACAAATTCTGGGAAGTCATCGGAACAGATGGAATGCGCTCGAGATGGTAAAAAAAAAGCTCAACTTTTCGCTCTTACTGAATGGCATCGCAACAGTTACACAATAAGAAATCGTTAAAGTCTTTGGAAGAAAAAACAGGACCCCGGTGTTTTTGTTTTGTTTTGATTTTAGACATTTTTCGATGTTTAATATCAAAAGTTTTCAATGTATTTGCAACTACATGTGCATTAGCCTGATCTCTAACTCCCACATCGATCTGGATCTGGATTCTCACACATTGAGGCGTGTCATTGGGACGCAAAATTGAGATTTGAAATATCAGAGAATTTTGGGCGTTAAATGGCCATATACCCAGTTATACTCGGTCTTTCATGACTGTACAGTCAAACTTTTCATTCAGAAATTTGACCAAGCCTTCAGCTGTGGAGTGCAGTAACCTTGTGATGATAATCATTTTGAGGAGAGTGGGGATTCGTAACATCGGCGAATTCTCAGCCGCAGTAGAAACGCAACTCTCCTGTTTCATAGCAAGGTCTCGATTCTTTAGTAAAATGTTTCAGCACTAACACCCACTCAGAATTCCTCCAGTTCTTTGAATTGCAGTTTTGAAACATTTAATGTATGAACCCATAATTGCGAATAAACTGCAGTGGTTCAAGAAGGCAGTTCACCACCACTTTCTCCAGGGCAACTGGGGACGGGCATTAAACGTCTACATCCAATAATGATTTTTGTTTTAAAAAAAACGAGTTTGTAGATGTCATTGAAAAGCTTCCTGCTCCGCACTCACTGTGTGGTGATGTGTAGAGATGTCAGGTACATATAATGAAATTTACATTGCTTCGGGTGTCCGCAAAAAGCAAACTCCACGTGTTTTTTTTTCTGGGCCAAATATAATCGGCAATATTCGAAAAAACCCACAGTCAAAAACCCAATTCTAGCATTGTCCACTTGACCACATAGGGAGAGGGCTATCTGCATTTTTTCAGTCCCTGATCCCTACATTATTTTAAAAGATGTAAACTTATTGGCCCTGAAATCTACTCAACCAGTTGTACTCTGTTTCTCTGCACCAAATTTCGACACCATTAGTTTGCTGCAAAATGTTCATGTTTAAGTGTGAATGGTAATTGATTGAGAAATGTTCAACATGTTCACAATCAGCTGAACTTTGTCTCCAACAATACTTGAAATTTTGGAGCCTTACAGTTACAGCATGTGACGATTCATTAGGATACCAACAACATCTAAATTAATTCAATTGGTATTCAGAATATTAGGACATCTTCATCATTGGGTTCCATGGTAGCTCTCAAATTGTTTAGACAAGGGTACCAATAGATTTCAGTAATGGTGTAGCTTCATCAAGTTGGTGTAGTTAAGAGCACCATTGAGTTGCTAATGCAGCCCATGAACCTCAATGCACCAAAAAGGAATCTGGATTTGGACCTGAAGCACTGTAATCAGCAAAGCTGTAGGGCAGGTGCTGAAAAGTGGAATAAGGTGTGTACATGATTGGTGGAATGGCCTCCTTATAAATTGTGAAATTCTGTGATTAGAATGGATGCAGATACAATATACCAAACTGGCCTATTTCTGAGCTGTAACATTTCTATGATTCTATGAATAGAAAGATGTGAGCAACATTTATAAGATGCAATCCCTTTTCACAAGAATATAAGTCATATGGATGGTTCTAATCCCAAAGAGGTATCAAGTCTCCTGGATAAAATGCAAAAGAATGGGGATTGATGGAAATCAAATGAATGCAGTGGGCTGAACTTCCATTGTGCAACAGCCAACAGTGGCAATAATACATTTGCAGAACAAGTCAGTTGTCTAACTTGAAAAGACATGAATCAGAATCCCTATAGATTGGAAGCAGGCTATTCAACCCATCAAGTCCACACTGACCCTCCAAAGAGCATCCTACCCCCTACCCTGCATTTCCTACCTAGCCTGCACATCCCTCCATACTCTGGGCAACTTAGCATAGCCAATCCATCTAGCTTGCACATCTTTGGACTGCAGGACGAAACTGGAGCACCCAGAGGAATTCCACACAGACATGTGGGGAATGTGCAAACTCCACACAAAGTCAGTTGCCTAAGGATGAAATTTAATCCGAGCTCCTGGCACTGTGAGGCAGCAGTGCTAACCACTGAGCCAGCATGCTGCCCTGATAGTCACAACTATGATTGTTTATTAAATACTGAGAAAACCTTTGATTTACTTCAATACCTCTTTTTGTCTACTAACAACTAGTCCTGTTTAACACTAGTTCATTGGATATTTAGCTCATTAAGAGAAAGATTATTATAACATTTCATCCTTGTCTACCATAAAATGTTATACACTCAAAACTTGCAAGAATGATATACTCCACATAAAGCATCATAAAATGCAAAATATCTTTTACAAACTGTGCTAATAACAAAAGGTTTACGAGTTGAACTCTTCAGTCTGCTTTCAGTCATGTTATGACTTAGAATTTGAATTTATAAATTGGTCATGTTCAAAATAAAAAGTACATAATTTGTCTGTTACTACATTTATAAATCTGTCCATTTTTGCCTTCATTACTTAAATGCACATGACAGACATTGGCATACAAAAACCTATTTTATGACAGCCACAGTGTTATCTTCAGGGATTGGGGAGGGTCTTTTGGTGCACTGAGGTTGTCCAGAGAATCTGGGTACAAATCATACCATCCGTGGAGATATATGTTACAATGTGACTGCACAGGGTAATTATAAAATGTTATCTCTGGGGACTGGGAATGGTAATACTACACAGGCTTAAAAAAAACTAACAAGGTTCATTGAAATACTGGATGTCTGTATATAATTGTATGTATAATTTAGTGTTTTGTGGCAAAGATTGCTGCTTGGTAGCAGTAATATCGAATTGGACTTTCACTTACAAAGTAACAATTTCCAGACACATGGGAAAAGAGCAGGGGAGTACCTTGAATTAGTACTTCTTTCTGAGAAATGGCGTAAACACAATGGACTGACTCACATTCTTCGTTGAATGTACGATGAATTTGTTAAATATACAATTCTTCAGACTCTGGAGGTTCATTTAACTGTGCTATAGGAGGGAATAGAAGACAAAAGAGTCATCTATGAAAGCTGGAAACTCAAATCCTTTTTGGCAGTCCCAATCCATTCCCCACCAGACAGGAATAACATTACTCAAACTTTTTGGACACTATGAGGTAAAGTTACCACAGTTACTAGGTAAAGTTTTTTTTTCTTGCAACTCACATATGAAATATTTGATTAATGTGTTACTAAACTGTGCAGGCACTATTAATGTATTTCAAAACATTCTTATTCACAGTTATAGTTTGTCTTTATCAACGCAGATTATAGGATTAGACATAAAACAAATTGACACAAAATGCACAAAGGCTAAATGTAAAAATGGACTGTTTTAGAAGTTCAGATGGATGTAATGGGGATGCATTATGGGCATGATGGGTGTTGGTGGAGAGAAAATTCAAAGATTTTCCAAGGCGACATGTCAAACTCATGGTAACTGCTTACTAAAATTATTCAAGTGTGAAGCTAGTACTGCCTTCTGTTGCTTGCGTGCCTGTGTAGGGATGTGATGAAGGAAAGTTATGATGTCAGTTACACAGCTAACACCTTTGGAGGAAATGGATTCTGCATGCAAGAGCATGGACCACTACTTACAATGGAAATGGCTGAAGCCGGGAAGAAATAATGCAGCTGTGGTTGTGGGCTTTAAAATGAGATCACGATGCAATTGGGCAAAAGGGCACGAATCCAACAGTCACTTATATTCTCACCTTCAAGAAATTTTAGCAAAGATGAGTTAACAAGCTGTCCACCTGACAGCTGTCAGTAGTTAATTTGAGTGACTAAGTGGACAGACTGGAATACCAACAAAATATTACTGGAATCATTTGAGCCCCTCAAAAACCTTGGCGCATGCCCGGAAATGACATCCTGCTATTTTGCTGGGTGCATTGAAATATCATGACCTCTTTCAATCACCATTCCTTAGCAGTGATTGCCAGTCCTCCTTCCTTGCCAGGCATACTCCTGGTGTCCTAGCTGGTGTTTTCAGCCAGCAGTTATGATTATTGCAGTCCACCCGCAGGATCCTGTCAGACGGACAAGACCCAGACCTGCTGGAGAGAATATAACAGCCTCAGCATCTTTTCTACAATTGGATAGAATCATAGAGGTATACAGCTCAGAAATAGGCCCTTCAGCCCAACTCATCCATGCTTACAAAGTTTCCTAAACTGAACCAATCCTATTTATCTGCATTTGGCTCATATACATCTAAACCTTTCCCATCCATGTACTTGTCCAAATCTCCTTTAAATGTTATAATTTTACCAGCCTGTACCACTTCCTCTGGTAGCTCGTTCCATACGCACACCACCTTCGTTTGGAAAAAGTTGCCCCTAGGTCCCTTTTAAATCTTTCCTCTCTCACCTGAAACCTATGCCCTGTAGTTTAGATTCCCCAAACCTGGGGAAAAGACCTTTGCTATTTGTAGTGATTGAAATGAGGTCAACCAGGTAGATCTCATTGAATATGAGTTTGTTGATTGGGGCTGAGAGATATAAATAGAAGTGTCAGTGGCTCTGCTTACTTTAGAAGCCGACTCTGAACTAGCTGGGTCAGTGTCATGTACTGTACATGTGTAAATAAAGGGTGACTGGCCTTCATGGAGTTATTTCAGTGGAGTTATTTCAAAGAGAGAAACACGGGCTTCAACAGAATTGTTTGCACCAGTTGCCTTTGAGTTAGAGTAAGTATTTCTGGCATCTTGCCTCTGTTTGGGAAACTTGACTCATTTAATCCTGCTTTTGAAGAATGGGCCCAGTATGTGGAAAGAATGTATTATTTTTTACAGGCAAATGACATTTGGGGCAGATGAAAAGCAACGAGTAATTCTCCTGACAGCGTGAGGTCCCGCAACTTTTGTGGTTATTAAGAACTTAACTTTCCCTGAAGCACTAGATACTGAAACCTTAAGAGTTGACTGTTTTATCCAAGGAATATTATGATCCCAATAAGCTTCCTCTAATTCGGAGATGCTATCGGTTTTACTTGGCAGTTCCAGAATCAAGGGAATCTGTATTGGGATTTTTGACGAGGTTAAAACGACTGGCAGGAGCATGTAATTTTGGTTTAACCCGAAGTGAAATGCTGAGAGACCATTTGATATGTGAGATTAATGATGCGACCGTGCAAAAGTGCCTACTAGTTGAAACTCAACTGGACTTCAAACAGCACTGCAACTGGCTTTATCGTTAGAAAATGCGGTAAATGGAACTTACGAGTTACAGGGTATTCCGAAGAAGGTGAACACCCTCATCAGGGCAATTGAACTTTGGGAACATCACTTGAGTGAAGGCGATTGCATAGTCTTACCCAGGTCATATCCTGAATAGAAGAATGCCAGGTCAGCCCACATCAAAACCCCATAACAAAGCCAAGCCTTGGCCAAATGGTAAAAATTTTCTTCAGGATCCAGGCGGCAGGCCAGTGTAGTTGCAGCCAGTATGTGGATTCAAACAGCTAAAGAGTCACACTAGGTCTGAACTAAGTAAGAGAACTGAGGCTGGTATCCAGCAGAATGCACACCATGTTAAATTCACCTACATCTGGTTTGGAACAGCATGTAAATCGGAACCAATCAAAATAAACATCTGGTTAAATGGTCACCCAGTTCCGATGGAGGTCAATATCAGTGCAGCTGTATCAATGATCATGACTGCCCAGTGGTTCTGACCTCCATAATCATGAAGTGCTTCAAGAAGCTGGTCATGACCCACATCAACTCTAATCTTCCGTCCTGCCTTGATCTCCTGCAATTTGCCTACTGACGCAACAGGTCCACAGTGGATGCCATTTCCCTAGCCTTGCATTCATCCCTGGAACATCTGGACAACAAGGACATCTGCATTAGACTCCTGCTCATCGACTCCTGTTCCACCATCAATACCATTATTCCCTCCAGACTGACCACAAAATGGCACAGTGGCTCAGTGGTTAGATCTGCTGCCTCACAGTGCCAGGGACCCAGGTTCGATTCTACCCATGGGCGACTGTCTGTGTGGAGGTTGCATACTCTCCTTGCGTCTGCCTGGGTTTCCTCCGCTGCTTCGGTTTCCCCCCACAGTCCAAAGATGTGCAGGTTGGGTAGATTGGCCATGCTAAATTGCCTGTAGTGTTCAGGGACGTGTAGACTAGGTGGGTTATAGGGGATAGGTCAGTGTGGACCTGTTGGGGCAAAGGGCCTGTTTCCACACTGTAGGGATTCTATGAAAAAAAACCTGAGACCTGGGTTTCAGCTCCGCCGTCTGCAACTGAATCCTCAGCTTCCTGACCCATAGACCGCAATCAGTGAAGATAGACAACTGCACCTCCTCCATGATAACACTCAGCACTGGAAACCCCCAAGGATGAAGCCTCTACTGAATTCTATGTGGCCAAATTCTGAATGAATGTAATCAACAAATTTGCTGATGACTCCATTGTGGTAGGACAGATATCAAACAATGATGAGTCAGAATATAGAAAGGAGGTTGAGTGCTTGGTGATATGGTGCAATGATAACAACCTCTCTCTCAATGTCGGGAAAACAAAAGATCTGATCATTGATGTCAGGAAGATAGGAGAAGAACATGCCCCCATCTACAGCAACGGAGTGGAGGCTGAGAGGTTTGAGAGCATCAAGTTCCTAGGAGTGACGGTAACCGACAGCCTGTCCTGGACTTACCATGCAGATGCGACGGTAAAGAAAGCACAACAACACTTTCTCAGGTAGCTGAGGAAATTCAGTATGTTCACAACGACTCAACAACTTTTACAGATAAACCATTGAAAGCATACTAATTGTGTGCACGACAGCCTGGTATGGCAACTAGCATGGGGCTGGATGAACACAGCAGGTCAAGCAGCATCATAGGAGCAGGAAAACTTGACGTTTCGGGCCTAAACCCTTCATCAGAAATGGGGGAGGGGAAGAGGGTTCTGAAATAAATAGGGAGAGAGGGGGAGGCGGATAGAGGATGGATAGAGGAGAGAATAGGTGGAGAGGAGGCAGACAAGTCGAAGAGGCGGGGATGGAGCCAGTAAAGGTGAGTGTAGGTACGGGTTAGGGAGGAGATAGGTCAGTCCAGGGAGGACGGACAGGTCAGGGGGGCGGGATGATGTTAGTAGATAGGAGATGGGGGTGTGGCTTGGGGTGAGAGGAAAAACAGGTTAGGGAGGTGGAGATGAGCTGGGCTGGTTTTGGGATGCGGTTGGGGGAGGGGAGATTTTGAAGCTTGTGAAATCCACATTGATGCCATTGGGCTGCAGGGTTCCCAGGCTGAATATGATTTGCTGTTCCTGCAGCCTTCGGGTGGCATCACTGTGGCATTGCAGGAGGCCAAGGATGGACATGTCATCTGAGGAATGGGAGGGGGAGTTGAAATGGTTCGCGACTGGGAGGTGCAGTTATTTGTTGCGAACTGAGCGCAGGTGTTCTGCAAAGCAGTCCCCAAGCCTCCGCTTGGTTTCCCCAATGTAGAGGAAGCCACAACGGGTACAGCGGATGCAGTATACCACATTGGCAGATGTGCAGGTGAACCTCTGCCTGATGTGGAAAGTCTTCTTGGCGCCTGGGATTGCGGTGAGGGAGGAGGTGTGGGGGCAGGTGTCGCACTTCCTGCGGTTACAAGGAAAAGTGCCGGGTGTGGTGGGGCTGGAGGGGAGTGTGGAGCGGACAAGGGAGTCGCGGAGGGAGTGGTCCCTCCGGAAGGCAGATAAGGGTGGGGAAGGAAAAATGTCTTTGGTGGTGGGGTCTGATTGCAGATCGTGTCTCCCGCATTTCCCGGAACACATCCCTCACGCCCCGTCCCCGCAACAATAACCAAAAAAGAATCCCCCTCATCCTCACATACCACCCCACCAAACTCCGGATCCAACGCATCATCCTCCGACACTTCCACCATCTGCAATCAGACCCCACCACCAAAGACAGTTTTGCCTCCCCACCCTTATCTGCCTTCCGGAGGGACCACTCCCTCCGCGACTCCCTTGTCCGCTCCACACTGCCCTCCAGCCCCACCACACCCGGCACTTTTCCTTGTAACCGCAGGAAGTGCTACACCTGCCCCCACATCTCCTCCCTCACCCCAATCCCAAGCCCCAAGAAGACTTTCCACATCAGGCAGAGGTTCACCTGCACATCTGCCAATGTGGTATACTGCATCCGCTGTACCCGTTGTGGCTTCCTCTACATTGGGGAAACCAAGCGGAGGCTTGGGGACTGCTTTGCAGAACACCTGCGCTCAGTTCGCAACAAACAACTGCACCTCCCAGTCGCGAACCATTTCAACTCCCCCTCCCATTCCTCAGATGACATGTCCATCCTTGGCCTCCTACAATCCCACAGTGATGCCACCCGAAGGCTGCAGGAACAGCAAATCATATTCAGCCTGGGAACCCTGCAGCCCAATGGCATCAATGTGGATTTCACAAGCTTCAAAATCTCCCCTCCCCCAACCGCATCCCAAAACCAGCCCAGCTCATCTCCACCTCCCTAACCTGTTTTTCCTCTCACCCCAAGCCGCACCCCCATCTCCTTTCTACTAACATCATCCCGCCCCCTTGACCTGTCCGTCCTCCCTGGACTGACCTATCTCCTCCCTACCCCCCTACCTACACTCACCTTTACTGGCTCCATCCCCGCCTCTTCGACTTGTCTGCCTCCTCTCCACCTATTCTCTCCTCTATCCATCCTCTATCCGCCTCCCCCTCTCTCCCTATTTATTTCAGAACCCTCTTCCCCTCCCCCATTTCTGATGAAGGGTTTAGGCCCGAAACGTCAAGTTTTCCTGCTCCTATGATGCTGCTTGACCTGCTGTGTTCATCCAGCCCCATGCTTGTTATCTCAGATTCTCCAGCATCTGCAGTACCTTTTATCTCTGGTATGGCAACTGTTCTGCCCAGGACTGTAAGAAACTACAGACAGCTGTGTGCACAGCCCAGACTATTGCGGAAGCCAACCTTCCATCCATGGATAAAAGGTACTGCAGATGCTGGAGAATCCGAGATAACAAGCATGGGGCTGGATGAACACAGCAGGTCAAGCAGCATCATAGGAGCAGGAAAACTTGACGTTTCGGGCCTAAACCCTTCATCAGAAATGGACTCCAGATACATGGCTAGTTGCTGTGGAAAGGCTGCCAACATCATCAAAGGCCCATCCCACCCTGGTAATGCTCTCCTACAACCTCTTCCATCAGGCAGAAGTTACAGAAGCTTGAAGCTTGAACCCAGCAGGTTCAAGAACGGCTTCTTCCCTGCCATCATTAGACTGATGAATAGACTCTCTAACTTAAAATAATGTCAATGTTGTTAATGTTGATCTTGCCTAGCGCACCCCTTGTGTGGTGTAACCTATATGCCTCACTCTGCCCAAATTTTTTTTCACCCTGTGATCTGTATGCCCTTGCTTACTGTGATCTATCTATACTGCTGGCAAACAAAGCTTTTCACTGCAGTTAGGTACACGTAACAATAAATGAAGTGAAATGAGATGAAATCAAACCAAATCAAATGATCGTGGAACCAGTCTTTACCAAAATTTGCTCTGGTGTCCAACCCTTGAGTTTGCATAAGACCTCAGACAGGCTGAGAACCTATACCGAGGAACGACAACAGATTAAGAGTACAATTTCAGTTCAGGTCTTATATGAGAAGCAACTGATTCATTTACCAAATTGTCGTAAAGGGCTTGTACCCAGGCTTGATGGTTGAGCAAGATTCAACTTGATTGACTCAACATTTTTTAATTAGAAAATGGCTGCCTGAGTGAAGTCCTATTTAAATACCCAGAAATTTATCACACTGGTCTAGGGACTATCAAAAGGGTCAAGGTTACCTTACGTGTTGACCAAGAAGCAATTCCCTGATTCTGAAAGGCCTACATAGTGGCACTTGCCTTATGCACAAAAGCAGAGGCAGAAACCAGAAAGCTGGAAAGCGGAGGATTCATCAAACCAGTAACAGTTTGCAGAATAGGCAGCATGGTCTTTCCAATTCTGAAGCCTGATGGGTTGCTTGATCTTTGCAGGGATTTTAAACAAATGGTAAACCACTTTTCGCAACTGGATTAAAATGCAATCCCTTTCATCAAGGACTTTTACGCAAAACTGGTGGGGGTTGGGACTGTCCTTCATGAAGCTGAACATGAACAATGCATACCTACAATTGTGACTAGATGAGGATTGGATGCTACAATTATTAACCATAAGAGTATGCATTAATATAGAAGACTGGCTTTTGGGGTATCATCAGCCTGTGTCATTTTCCAATGGACAATGGAGAATATTTTACAAGGTCTACCCCAGATTGCTATTTATCTGGATGATGTGCCAATAACCAGGAAGACCAATAAAGACTATTTTAGAGAACTTGGGCATAGTGTTCAAATATTTCTCCAATGTAGGAGTACACTTTAGGAGGAAAGAAATTTGTGGTTCAGGCACCCCAAGGATTACAGAGTCAACAAAACTCAGGTTACGCCCATTGGAAGATAAAGTGAGGGTAATCAAAGGTACCCTGGCTCCCATGTTTGTACCAGAACTTAAGTCTTTCCTTGGTTTGATAAATTATTACAAGACGCTCATATGTAAACCAGCCTCCATCCTGGCATCCTTACATTTGCTATTGAAAAAGGGTCATCCTTAGAAATGATCTTGTAGCCAAAATGTAGCCTTTAGGGAAATGAAGAAGCAGCTGTCATCATCTAAGGAGAGGGCACACTATGATTTCAAGTAAGATGTGATGTTGACATGCCGTGCCTCCCCGTACAGAATCAGGGTAATACTGGCTCACTGGTGGCCTGACAAAGAGGAGCACCGGACAGTGTGTGCTTTCTAGACTTTGGCTGATACTGGTCGAAGATGAGCCCAGATGGAGAAGGAATGGTTGATGGTCATCTTTGGTGTGAGAAAGCTCTGTCAATAACCTTATGGATGTAAATTTGTTATAGTGACAGACCACAAACCCGTGCTCTGGCTACTTAAAGAGGATAGGGTTGTGCTGCCCATAGCTTCAGGTTGAATGCAGTAGTTGGCTCTTATTTTGAGTGCGTGAAATTACAGGTTGGAACATCATCCAGGAGGCCAAGTGGCAAATGCAGATGCTTGGATACACCACCAGTTGTGCGGCCAGTAGAACAGTCCATTCTGGGGTTGTAAACTTTCTTGACACACTTCTAGTTACCACTGATGATATCAGACCCGTGGATACAAAAAGATCTAGTCCTGGCAAAACTAAAACAGCTGGTAGTGTTTGGGACACAAAAGGGCCATCACACCTGGAATCATCATTTCTGATGAAGGGTCTAGGCCCGAAACGTCAAGCTTTCCTGCTCCTGTGATGCTGCTTGGCCTGCTGTGTTCATCCAGCTCCACACCTTGTTATCTGGAATTGAAAGCTTTCTGGACTTAGCAAGACCAGATCATCACAGAGGATGGCATATTATTACGAGGAGCAAAAGTGAGTTTCCTGAGCAAAGGTCACTGCCAGATACTGGCTGAACTCCACCAAGGTCATCCAGGGATTTCCAAAATTAAGATGTTGGCAAGAATTTTTATGCCTGGTATGCTGGCAGAGCCGTGCTGATGGGTCAGTGCCAGCAAGGACAAAGATTGCTGCCAGCAGCTCCATCACATTCATGTGAATGATGGGTAAACCCTGAACTTGATTATATGTCAAATATGCCAGTCCTTTCATGGACTCTATGTTTTTAGCCATCATGGTTGCCCTTTCAAAGTGTTGATTGGGCGGAGCATTCATTTGTCAAACACAGGGATGACGACTGTAAAGTTGTGAGCATCTTTTGCAATATGTGGACTTCCAGAAGTGTTAGTCACAGACAATGGGCCATCATTTACCAGCAGGGAATTTGAGTATTTTCTAAAGTCGAATGGCATTAGGCAGATAAAGACATCTTCATATCATCCATTGTCCATTGGTCTGGTGGAAAGAGCAGTCCAAACTTCGAAGGCAGGCTTAAAGAAACAGCCTACTTTCTCCCTGCATCCGCGTGGGTTTCCTCTGGGTGCTTCAGTTTCTTCCCACAGTCCAAAGATGTGTAGGTTAGGCAGATTGGCCAAGCTAAACTGCCCATAGTGTCCGGGGATGAGCAGGCTAGGTGAATGAGTCATGGGAAATGCACAGTTACAGCATAGGGTTGGAGGCTGGGCTGGGTGGAATGCTCTTTGGAGGGTGGGTGTGAACTCAATGGCTGAATGGCCTGCTTCCACATTATAGGGATTCTACGATTCCAGTCACGGTAATATCCTTGTAAATATTTTTTGCATTCTTTCCAATTTCAAAATATTCTTAGAAGGCTGACCAGAATTGTATGCAGGATGCCAAATTTGGCCTCACCAAAGTATTTTACAGCCATAACATGACGTTCCAACTCCTGAAGAAAACCACGCAAAATGCTTTCTTCACCTCCCTGTTTACCTGTAACGCCACTTTCAAGAGCAGAGGAATTATGAGTGGGAGTAGGCAATTCAGTCCTTCAAGCCCGCTCTGCCACTTGACATGATCATGGCTGATCATTTCCTGGTCTCAACTCCACTTTCCTATTTGCTCCTCATAGCTTTTGTCCTGTTTCTCATCTGTAGCTGTGTACCTTGCACACCGAGGTCTCTCTGTTCAACAACACACTTCAGGGCCTTATTCTGTGTAACTCCTGCCCTAGTTTGTCTGACCAATGTGCAACACTTTGCATCTATCTGAATCAAACTCCATCTGCCATTCCTCGACCTAGTGAGCCGGTTGGTCAAGATCCCTCCCCAGAACATTACCTGGGTCTCTGGAATGGCAGACTCTTACTCCAAATTCATGTGTTTGTATATTTCTATAGTAGATCACTTTATTTTGTAAGGTGCAAGATGATAAATAAAATTAAGATTACTTTTAATCCCTTATTTTTAATATGTGTCTCTGTATAGGAATATTTTACTTTGGCATTACTCTTCAGTTTAGGTGACACTCCCTATTTATACATTATATGATTATTGTATGGCTAAATTTACCATAATAGCATGTTTTTACCCTTCCCAAAAGGCTGGTGAAGTTTTAAAAATTTGAAACCCACAGCAAATGCTCTGACATTTCCTTTAATCACAATGAGTTTAAGTTTGGCTAAGTAACCTGCTCTTGAAAGATGGTTAAGTGATTCTATTGATGAGTCTCCATCCTTCAGATTTTGACAAGCACTTAAATTGGGACCGTGTCAGGCTGGGATTTTCAAAGCTCAGGAAATGTCTCTCCCAATGTAAGTTGGGAAGGTCTCAAATCCAGCAGTGAAAAGATTTTGCAGCCCTTCTTGTGGGCCAGGAATAGCAGGAACATAGCACAATCTGGTCAGATGGAAAACGGAATAAAGCAATTTTAATGTAATCCCTGCCTTTAAGTTTGACCAGTTCTCTGCCATCCTGAAACTTCCTGGTTTACTGCTGTGCAAATGCACCCCTGCTACCTTTCTGTCTCCCCTTAAATATTTGGGCATTTGTGTGGTCTGACCTGTTACTTTGCCATTTCATAATTTCTTTTCTTTCCATTCCTGATATTTTTAGTTTCAAAAAAATGTTAAAACATTATACTACTGTGACATACACCTAAATGAACGATAATATCAAGTTCAGAAATAGTAGGAACTGCAGATGCTGGAGAATCTGAGATAACAAGGTGTAGAACTGGATGAACGCAGCAGGCCAAGCAGCATTAGACGAGCGGGAAGGCTGACATTTCGGGCCTAGACCCTTTTTCAGAAATGATAATATCAAGTTTGCTACTTGACAAATCTTGGCAAAGTCCAATATGCTTTACTGTTGAAAGTATCATTCATTTTAATGAATCAATAGAGGATTTACCTTTTAAAACACATTGCTTTTAAAGCAATTTTATGTCCTTGGTAGCACAATTCTCCATTTGAAAAAGGGACAAGAATGGCCCTTAAATCTCTCCCTTTGCCATTGTGTAGCTGAATGGTGTGAGGTATGCAGGAAAATCCTTTGACCATTGTCCTGCCTGTCCCTAGAGGAAGGCAGCATACTGCTTGCAGCAGTGAAGGGGTGATCAAGAGCTCTATGCCATAGCCTGACATGTGTTCTGTTCTTCTGTGATGGAAACATACTATGCCATGAGACCACCCAATACATTCAAGTCCTTAAGATACAAAAAGCTGTGTTGCCTAGCCCTTGTGCTGCTGTCCTTCTCACTAGAATGCTGAATTTATGAAACTGAGGGAGAGTACCAAATTTATTTTGGGTCAGTCTTCAGTTGCTCTTCTGGGGAATATTCAAACCTTACCCATAGATCAGAAGCGAGGGGCAGGGTGAATAGCTAAGGTCTTTTCCCCAGGTCAGGGGAGTCCAAAACTAGAGGGCATAGGTTTAAGGTAAGAGGGGATATATTTAAAAGGGGCCTATGGGCAACATTTTCATACAGAGTTGTGTGTGTATAGAGGAAGTGTTGGAGGCTGCTACAATTACAACATTTAAAAGGTATCTGAATGGGTATATGAATAAGAAGGATTTGAAAGGATATAGGCAAAATGATGGCAAATGGGACTAGATTAATCTAGTGGCCACGGATGAGTTGGACTGAAGGGTCAGTTTCTGTGCTGTACATCTCTATGACGAAATGAACTGGACGATCTCCTTCTTTGTTGTAACTTTTATGTGATGCAAGATCATTCAGATAATAAGAAATAGGAGCAGGAATAGGCCATCAAACCCTTGAGCTTGCCCCACCATTCAATATCATCACAGTTGAAATGAGTTGGTACAAATCTAATGAAATGTCTTATCATTTATCAATTCAAGAGAATAAAGAGCTCATGTGACTGTCCAAACTTGACTCTACTTGTGAATAATTTCCATGCTGCCCATCATTAGATGAAGATGAAGTTCTAGAGAGTTCTGCAAGCTGAGTTCATTCAAAATAGATCAAAATATCTTGTCCAGTATAAATTTCACCCATTCTCACTGTCAAAACGCTGAGCACAAGCAACAAATATCACCCTCCTCCTATGCCTGAAATTCTAGAATTTGCTTCTTCCATCTCTTATGAGGTGCTCTCTAAAACTATCTCTTTGCTTAAGTTTTCAGTGATCAGGTTGATTAGGTGATTCCCTTCAACAGCCTAACCAAAATCAGTTTTGCTGTTAAATGCAAAGGATGCTTCCAAAGGTGCAGTACTGAAAATTGAATTGCAGAATTCTACCAAGCAAGAGTTAATACTTAGTAGGAAGATGGGGGAGAAATGAAAATACACTGTAAATCGCATTGCCAGTAGGGTGAACACTCCTTGTTTTCTGTTTGTTCTAATGCTCAGCTGCTTTACTCGGCAAATCTCAATTGTGCATAAGATGCATTTATGCTTGTTCAGACTGGACCTGTTCAACATTGTTAATAACACCTTACAGAAAGTACCCTTGTGGTTTGTGATATGATATGAATCATTCACTGTTTTACTGCTAAATAATTATTACTCTTTGCATATTTTCCTACATTTACCTATGAACTCTACAAATGGGTATTATTGAGAATCAGCACTTTTAGTGCGAAAATTAAGGCACATCAAAATGACTGTTTGTAATATTAATGCATGCAAATTTAATAATCTACATTGACATTTTCTGCAGATACTAAATACACATATTAAAACCTACAGCGAGCAGGTGGACAAAGGAATTTTACATGACCAAGTTAAGCACTTAGGTGTTAACATAAATAGCAATTTCTTTGTTATGAACCAGCACTTCAACTATTTAATTTTTGTAAATGAGCTCGAAATATGAAAAATAAACAGCCTGAATAGAAATGAAAAATTGAACAGTTCATTCAGTACACACCTGCCAATAACACAGGGATTTCCTAAGGACTTTTTCAAGGGCTGAAGACTTTGTTCACCACTATCATTTCCTTTGCAGGAGCTGATGTAACCTGGCCTCACAGAAGTGAGAAACTTTGCACTGGTTCCCCTTCAGGAGGAAAATGGACCCCAACTGGGAATGAGGATTAAAGACAAAATCATAGCTGGCAACACTTCTTCCCCCACTCAGCCAAAGAGTCACTAGCTTTATTTTTCTTCATAAATAAGATCCATTATAAATTGATACAAGCATTATAAAATTATTTGTGGCTGACAAGGGAGAAGCCACCCATTTCAACTGGACAAAGCAAGGTGCACCCATGCTTCTGATCTATGGGTAAGGTTTGAATATTCCCCAGAAGAGCAACTGAAGACTGACCCAAAATAAATTTGGTACTCTCCCTCAGTTTCATAAATTCAGCATTCTAGTGAGAAGGACAGCAGCACAAGGGCTAGGCAACACAGCTTTTTGTATCTTAAGGACTTGAATGTATTGGGTGGTCTCATGGCATAGTATGTTTCCATCACAGAAGAACAGAACACATGTCAGGCTATGGCATAGAGCTCTTGATCACCCCTTCACTGCTGCAAGCAGTATGCTGCCTTCCTCTAGGGACAGGCAGGACAATGGTCAAAGGATTTTCCTGCATACCTCACACCATTCAGCTACACAATGGCAAAGGGAGAGATTTAAGGGCCATTCTTGTCCCTTTTTCAAATGGAGAATTGTGCTACCAAGGACATAAAATTGCTTTAAAAGCAATGTGTTTTAAAAGGTAAATCCTCTATTGATTCATTAAAATGAATGATACTTTCAACAGTAAAGCATATTGGACTTTGCCAAGATTTGTCAAGTAGCAAACTTGATATTATCATTTCTGAAAAAGGGTCTAGGCCCGAAATGTCAGCCTTCCCGCTCGTCTAATGCTGCTTGGCCTGCTGCGTTCATCCAGTTCTACACCTTGTTATCTCAGATTCTCCAGCATCTGCAGTTCCTACTATTTCTGAACTTGATATTATCGTTCATTTAGGTGTATGTCACAGTAGTATAATGTTTTAACATTTTTTTGAAACTAAAAATATCAGGAATGGAAAGAAAAGAAATTATGAAATGGCAAAGTAACAGGTCAGACCACACAAATGCCCAAATATTTAAGGGGAGACAGAAAGGTAGCAGGGGTGCATTTGCACAGCAGTAAACCAGGAAGTTTCAGGATGGCAGAGAACTGGTCAAACTTAAAGGCAGGGATTACATTAAAATTGCTTTATTCCGTTTTCCATCTGACCAGATTGTGCTATGTTCCTGCTATTCCTGGCCCACAAGAAGGGCTGCAAAATCTTTTCACTGCTGGATTTGAGACCTTCCCAACTTACATTGGGAGAGACATTTCCTGAGCTTTGAAAATCCCAGCCTGACACGGTCCCAATTTAAGTGCTTGTCAAAATCTGAAGGATGGAGACTCATCAATAGAATCACTTAACCATCTTTCAAGAGCAGGTTACTTAGCCAAACTTAAACTCATATAGATTAAAGGAAATGTCAGAGCACTTGCAGTGGGTTTCAAATTTTTAAAACTTCACCAGCCTTTTGGGAAGGGTAAAAACATGCTATTATGGTAAATTTAGCCATACAATAATCATATAATGTATAAATAGGGAATGTCACCTAAACTGAAGAGTAATGCCAAAGTAAAATATTCCTCTCTGCTTGGTGACTCTATGCTGTTGTGTATCCCCAAGTCCACCTTGGACGATGTTTACCTGAAGATCTGAGACCAAATGTCCTTTACAGCTAAAGTGTTCCCCTGCTGGGAGGGCACTTCCCATCTGGTGATTGTGTTGTTGGTCTTGCCTCTCCCAACCATGACAGAACAGACCATATAAGTTCAGAGCGGGACAGAACAACAGCGTTTCAATGGAAGCTACGCAGCACTGACGATGTCACCTAGAAGGGAGATGAAACATTTGCATGAAAACCAGTCAGCTCGGCGAACCAACCAACAACTCCAATCAAAAGCTGAGCTACAGATCTTCATTAAAACATTAAACAGGCCATTCAGCCCATCAAGTCCAACTTATGCTTCATACCATCATAGTTTCCTCTATTTAGATTCAGGACCCCTGTCTCAGAATCATTGATGAAGAATTCTATAATATTATGGTTGCTCTTCTCTAAAGGAATTTCACAACTATTCCTTTTACTATTGTTAATACAATTATTCCTTTCTCATTACACCATATCCAGTCTAGGATGGCCTGTTCTCTAGTTGGTTCCTTCATATATTGGCTCAGAAAATCACCCTACATACCAGAAATTCCTTTTCTTTAGTGTTGTTACTAATTTGATTTGCGTTCAGTTCTGAGGAAAGGTCACCGGAGCCGAAATGTTAACTCTGTTTTCTCCTTCACAGATGCTGCCAGACCTGCTGAGCTTTTCCAGCAACTTTGTTTTTGTTCCTGATTTACAGCATCCGCAGTTCTTTTGGTTTTTATTTACTAATTTGATTTGCCCAGTTTATATGCAGATTAAAATCATTCGCAATTACAAATTTATTTCATTGCATGCATCCCTTTTTTTTGTTTAATGCATTCTCAATATCACCCCGACACTTAACTCACACTTTTTTTTATCCCATTACAGATTCCATATCATTGGAGATTGTGTGTTAATTTCCTCTTTACCCAGTAACGCAACAACACTCCATTTTCCTTTTTGTTCGTCCTTCCAAAATACTGAATATTCCTGGATATTCAGTTCCTATGTCTTGTCACTTTGCAGCCATATCTCCATAGCTCTGATGGTTGCGCTGCAATCACTTATGGGAACTGGTGAATATGTACTGCAAGACCTCCAGGTTAAATTTTCCGTTAAAAAAAAAGGATTTTTGATTAACAATGAAAGCATTCAAAGATGTACCAAGGGGTGCTGGGTGGGGAAGAGGTAGAGTCTAGGCTCAACATTTAGAGTGAAATCTGCTCAGGAACGGCAGGTGTCTCGAGGAATATTCAGGACTGGATAAAAGGAAAATAGAAATGTGTAACTGGTACAAAGTGAGTAAAATAATGGAGGTCTATAGGAGTATAGGAAACGCAGGAGGGAACTCAAGAAAGCTTGTAGGAGAGCAAAGAGGGGTATGAAAAATGCTAGTGGGCAAGATTAAGGAGAATTTCAAGATATTCTACAAGTATATCAAGAGGAAGAGAATAACCAGGGAAAGAATAAGGCTTATTAGGGGCTAAGAGATTAATCTGTGCCTGAAGCCAGATGATATAGGTTGAGTGTTAAATGAGTACTTCATATCTGCCTTTACTTGGCAGAAGGAGGACGCAAGTACAGAATTCAAGAAGATAGACTGAAGTTCTTGAGCAGATAGATATAAGAAGTGAGGAGTTATTGGAGGTTTTGGTAAATTTAAGAGTGAACAAATCCCCAGATCCAGATGAACTATACCCAAGGCTGTTGTGGGAGAAATACTGGCCCGAACCTAAATTTTCAAACTGTGTCTATCATGGGGCAAGTGCCAAAAAATTGGAGCACAATTAATATGATTGCACTTTATATGGAAGGTGGTAAAGATAGACCAGAGATCTATAGTCCAGTGAGTCTAAGATCAGTGGTGGGAATCGATTGGTGAAATCATAAAGGAGAAAATCAATCTCCATTTAGAGAGGTAAGGTTTGATCAGGGATTACCAGCATGACTTTGTCACAGGGAAATCCGGTAGGATTTTTCAAGGAGGTGAACAAGCATATGACTGAAGGTAGGGCAGTTGACATAGTTTATACGGTATTCAGCAAGGCCTTTGACAAGGTCCCACGTGGGAATATGATAAAGAAAATAAAAGCTCATGGGATCCAGAGTAACTTGGTAAATTGGATCCAAAATTGGCTTAGTGAGAGGAGACAGAGGATGGTTGAAGGCTGAAGGTAGAAGGTACAATATTCATCAATGATGTAGATGAGAATGTGGAAGGATGATAATTAAGTTTGTGAATGACACAAAGACTGGACAGGTTTTGATAGAGAGGAGGAAGGTGTTAGGTTACGGGAGAATATAAACAAACAGGTCAGATGGGCACATCAATGGCTGATGGAATTTAGCCCTGATAAAGGTGAGGTCATGCAGAGGGATTTTGGGTTACTTTCCACAAATCCCTGAGAGTAGTAGGACAAGTTAATAGGGTACTTAAGAAGGCGTTTGTGATGCTTGCTGTTATTAGTCATGATGTGGAGGTGTTGGACTGGGGCAGACGAGGCCAGAAAGGTTTGGAGGGATATAAGCCCGTAGCATGCAGGTGGGAATAGTTCAGTTTAGGATTATGTTCGGCATGGACAGCTTGGACCGAAAGCTCCGTTTCCGTCCTGTATAACTCTATGACTCTATGCCACCAGGTTATAGTCCAACAGGTTTATTAGAAATTATAAGCTTTCGGAGCGCTGCTCCTTCACTTCACTTCATCTGACGAGGAGCAGCGCTCCGAAAGCTAGAGATTTCAAATAATCCTTTTGGACTATAACCTGGTGTTGTGTGACTTCTGACCTTTATCAGTCATCGCATAGATTATGAGGTCAGTTTGGAGCTGTTTGGTTGGCCACAGCTGGAGTGCCATGTGCAGTTTTGGTCACCACATGACAGGAAGGATGTGATTGCACTGGAGGGGATGCAGAGGAAATTCACTGGGTTGATGCCCAGGCTGGAGCATTTCAGCTAGGATGAGAGGCCGAGTAAGTTCGGATCATTTTCTTTGGAGCAGACAAGGTTGGGGGGGGGGGGGGTTCGGGAAAGGGCATATAAGATTATGAAGGATATGGACACGGTGAATAAAAAGCAACTGTTCTCCTTAGTTGAAAGGTCAATAACAAGAGGTCTTAACTTTAAAATTACAGGCAGGAGCTTCATAGAATTTTTGAGGAAATTATTTTTCACCCAGAGGGTTTAATGGGACTGAAATGCATTGCCTGGGAGGATGGTTGAGGTGGAAACCTCACAACCTTGAAAACGTACTTGGAGGATCACTTAAAGTGTCATAACATTCAGGACTATTGCTGGAAAGTGGGACACCTGTAAATAGTACTACATTTTTGGTGGTACAGACATGATGGGCTGAAGGGCCTCCTCTGTACTGTCTGATCTACAATTATAGAGTCACAGAATCATACAGCATGGAAATAGATCCTTTGGTCCAACTTGTTTGCGCCAACCAGACATCCCAATCTAACCGAGTCCCATCTGTCAACATTTAGTCTGTATCCCTCTAAACCCTGTCTTCTAAATATTGTAATTGTACCCGCTTCCACCACCTCCTCTGGCAGCTCGTTCCATACATGCACCACGCTCTGTGTGAAAAAGCTGCTCCTCAGGTCTTTTTTAAATCTTTCCCCTCTCACCTTAAAACTATACCCTCTAGTTTTGAGCTCCCCTACTCTGTGAAGAAGACCTGTCCATACCCATCATGATTTTATAAACCTCGATAAGGTCAACCGTCAGCCTCCAACACTCCAGTGAATAAAGCCCCATCTCATAGAAACAGGACCAGTCAGGATAAATGCAGAAAGGTTTTTCATAATGATCAGAGACTCCAGAACCAGGTGGTCACAGGATATGGATAGAATTTTCTTTAGTAATAATCCTGTGGAATTCTCTGCCATAGAATGTGGTTGAGGTCAAAGTATTGACTGTTTTCAAGAAAAAATACAGATCTTTGGCCGAAAAGGATCAACAGGTAGGAGAAAGCGGGAATGGGATACTAAGTTGGATGATCAGCCGTGATTGTTCTGAGTGTTGGACTAGGCTCAAAGCGTCCAATGGCCTACCTCTGCTCCTAATTTCAATGTTTCAATGATAATTGAACCTAATCAAAGCAGCTGGAGTTCACCAATAATATTGGTTCCCAAACTGGATGGGTCAACTAGACCCAACTAACTAGATTATAGAGAGATGAATGCAGTCATAATGACAAATTTGTGCCCAATTCCATGGTCGAAAGACTGCATTGATAGGAATCAGTACGTTATTCCTTTCTAAGAATGATCTATTGAAGGAGTAATGGTACTGACATCAAGGACTAAGGACTTCTGTTATACTAAATAGGTACCAATTTGGGTCAAAGAATGCCCCAGCTACATTTCAGAGGCTTATGAAAAAAGTTGTAGTTGTTTTTTGTAATGGTTTAGTTTATTTAGTTGATGTTATAACATATAGTAGCACAAGGGTAAAGCATTTAAGACAAGTAGAAAACCTATTTAAGCAATCACAGTTGTCTGGCTGAGTAATAAATTTAGCCAGAACTGAATTTAGAAAACAAGACTAACTTAACTGGGATATATTGTAGGAAAAGAACAAGTGCTGCCAAAGACAGTGAAAGTGTAAGTTCTAATAGAAATCATAATAAATCAAACTAAATCCAATCAAATCCCTGTTCCTAAAGGTAAATGAACCATCAAAGACATGTACCATTCCATTCCCCACAGCATTTTGGTACATCAGACCATAAGGCTGTGTTCCTTCTACCAGCTTATAAGCAGAAATTGTAGCATGGAAATCTGGTACAGAAAGTAATATCATGCTGCTCTGAGGTAATGGATGTGCTCCTGTGTGACTGCTTGAAGCCGGTGGACTGGTCCATATTCAAGAACTCAGCGGCCAACCTAAGTGAGAATGCCACTACCGTCACAGACTTCATTAGTAAGTGTGGAGAGGATTGCATGCCAAAGAAGTTAATCCAAGTGCTCACCAACTGAAAACCAACCTAACCCTAACCCTAACCCTAACCCTAACCCTATCGCACAGATGAACCAGGAGATACATTTTCTACTCATGTTCAGGTCTGAGGTGTTCAAGTCAGGTGACCATAGAGGAAATCTAGGCACAATCTTCACAAAGCCATCAGGGACGTCAAGAGACAATTCTAATCTAAACTAGAGTCCCAGACTAACCACACAAATACACATTGATTATGGCAAGGCTTAGACGATAAAATGGGCTACAAAGCATGTAGAATCACTGACAACAATGCATCCCTCCCAGATAAACTCAAATCACTCTATGCTCATTTTGAATAGAAGATCAGTGAAATGATGTCACCTGACCTGACAACCTCAGGTGCACCTGTACCCACAGTCACCATCCACACTGATGGCAGATCAGCTTTCTTGAGAGGGAACCCACAGAAAGCAACTAGCCTGGATGGATTCCAAAGCATTCAGACCCTGTTCAAATCAGCTGACAGGAATATTCACAGATAGCTTTAACATCTCCTTACTCAATGTGAGGTTCCTACCTGCTTCAAGAAGACCACTAGCATCCAGGTGCCAAAGAAAAATCAGACAACATGCCTTAATGACTACCACCCAGTGGCTTTGACATCCATTATAATGAAGTGCTTTGAGAGGTTAGTAATGGCACACACCAACTTCCCAATTGCCTTGATCCACTACAATTCACATCCTGTTGCAATAGATCCATGGCAGACACCATCTCCCGGGCCCTATACTCATTCCTGGAACATTTGAGTAACAAGGACACCTATGTCAGACTCTTATTTATTGACTTTAGCTCCACTTTCAATACCGTAATTCCAACCAAATTCATCTCCAAACTCCAAGACCTAGGACTGTGCTCCCCCTCTGCAACTGAATCCTTGACTACTTGACCTGCAGACAGCAATCAGTAAGGATACGTGCCAGCAGCTCCTCCACGATAGTTCTCAACACCGGTTTCCCAAAGGCTGCATACTCAGTCCCTTACAATATTCCTAATACATGCACCATTATGTGAAATTCAGTCCTAACTCCATTTACAAATTTACTGATGACATCTTTCAAATAACAATGGGTGGCTCTCAAACAATGATGAAACAGAGTACAGGAAAGAGACAGAGATCTTAGTAGCATGGTGTAATGATACCGATCTCTCCCTCATTGTCAGCAAAACGAAGAAGCTGGTCATCGACTCCGGGAAGTAGCGTGGAGGACATGCCCGAGTCTGTATCAACGGTGATGAGGCGGAGATGATCAAGGGCTTCAAGTTCCCAGGAGTAAACATCACCAACAATGTATCCTGGTCCTTCCATGTTGATGCTATGGTCAAGAAGGCACACCAATGCCTCCATGTCTTCAGAAGACTAAAGAAATTTGCCATTTCCACAATGACTCTTACCAATTTTCACAGATGCACCATAGAAAGAATCCTATTCAAATGCATCACAGCTTGGTATAACAACTGCTCACTGCAAGAAATTACAAGAATTTTGAACACAGACCAATTCATCAGGAAAACCAGCCTTTCTTCCATTGACTCCACCTATACTTCCTGCTGCCTTGGGAAGGCAGCCAACATATTCAAAGACCCCTCCTACCCCGGTTATACTCTCCTCCACCCTCTTCCATCTGGCAGAAGATACAAAAGTTTGAAAACACATACTAATAGATTCAAGAACAGCTTCTTTCCAGCTGTTAACAGACATATGAATGGACCTCTCATATATTAGAATTGATCTTTAGCTGCACCCTCACTGTAGCTGTAACACTACATTCTGCATTCTGTTTTCTTACCCTGATGTACTAACGGAAGGTATGATTTGTCTGGATAGCACGCAAAACAATACTTGTCACTACCTCGGCACATCTGTATATAATAGATAAAATCAAATCAAAATGGGAAGTCTATTTAGACATTCTGCAGTGTTCCTATTTATTTAATCATCTGCTCAATGCTTGACCCTTTTCAACACCATTTATCATGCCGCTTTAACAACCTGTTCCATACGCCACGATTTCCTTTGACACTTTACTGTCGCCGCCTTCTAATTCGTTACGTCTTCCCTGCAACTTTAATATCGGCTATGCCCCTCCCCTTTAAGAGACGGCCAATTGCCATAGTGACGCCGCCATCATGCTCAGTAAGAAGTTGGTTTTGTCGCGGGCTCGGGCTCCAGATTTGGATACGGTCCGGAGACTGAACCTCTGGTCAGTGGTCTGGGAATGGGAATGGGAATGAGACGACTACGAGACCAGACCCGACCCTGTCACGCCTATTGCTAACGTCAGTAGCTAGAATGACCTGGGCCTGTAACGTTAACAATCCTGGGCAGTAATTTATGTAGCCGGTACTTCCAGGGGAAGTTGTGTGATCTGAGTACAACTGGATTAGCTAGGGTTCAACTGTTAATGTCAGCCAACAGCTGGTGTAATCTTGGCTAGTACCCTGTGTAGCTCGTCAATAATTAAAGTAGCTTGCTGCTAACTATTATCCTGTACTGCAGCTAGTCATATGGTCATAACTAGCATTAGGACCTGCTAGTAAACTGCTGTCTAATTATTAGACTCAGTAACAGAGCCTGCTTGACTAATCAAATGGAATTTTCTGATTGAAGTAACAGGGTTTGTGAAGGAAATGTGAAGAAAGTGGTCTTGTGTGAATTCGGAGAGGCCCTCTATCAAATGACGCATTCTTTAACAAAATGGTGAAAGCTCAGTCAGCTTTGATTAAAATATTGATTTAAAGACAGACCCAGTGAGTCTTGCTGAAGGGGTGTTTATCACACTGCAGAATGGGAGACTGTGCAAGTGGTAGACTTTATTCTTATTCAAGCAATAACTGGTTAATCTAGGGAGAGGGCCAAAGATCTTTCCCAAATCTGGCCTCAATGTGAGAACCCAGTCGTTCTCTTAGTCTACAACTCTGATTGGAAGAGAGATCAGTGACACACTCTGGTTTTTACAGTGCAATGCAACATTTTTGTACATTGTGTTACAGTAATCACATAGTGTGGTCACTGTGTCCTTGCCCCTTATTCCATACACCCAATCCTATGAAACACCTAATCAATGATGGGCTTTCCTGTGGACAGCCCCAGGTTCCCATGATCTCATGGTGTAACAGGCATTGTAATTGCCAGGCCTTGGGATCTTTCTATGCATCCTATTAATTCACCTGCCAAAGTTAGCGATTATGCTCCTTCGGGTCTGTTCCCAGACTTGCTTATCTCCACGGACTGCTTGAATTCTGTCACTCGTTTGTATTCCATGTGCTATCCCTATCAAAATCTGTATTCGTCATATATTTTCCACTATCCCAAATAAAAGGTGTTGGTTTTAACTAACTGCATAAGATTTGTAGTATTAATTTCCCAGAATAGTTAGTTGTACTTTTTAACTAATAAGTTGCAAACAATCTATTTCATTCAGGATGAGCTAGGTATCCTTTTAGATATAAGGAAAGCATTTCCTGAGGCAAATTAACTTTCACATCTGTTTAAATGGTTTTCCATAATGATTCTATTATATTTTGGTTTTATATGTGTATCTATAATTATGTTGAAATCTATCTCTATGATTATCTGAAGAATCTTTAACTAAAACCTATTATGTTAGGCTGACTGGTTCATGGAGTGAGATTTACACCCCATGTTTTAACTGGCGCTGTTCACCTAATGGGGCAACATCCTTTCATTAATGAGGCTGGAATCATTTCTCATATTTTAATGAATTTGTGTCTATCCTTAGATACCCTCTTATCAAACTGTCTTGTAGGGCCTCCTGTTTGCCTTGGAGTAGCCCTGTTCAAAGGTACCATTATGTTTCACCTAAATGCTGGAGCAGGCTGTTTTAATTCTGTTTATCCCTTGTTGGCCATTTTGTGTCTTTCAACATGGGCAGCCCTTATACTTGCCATTAAAGATTAGAGCTATCTGATTAGTTGCTTCAGCTATTTGTTTTCTTCCAACCTTCAATGGTCCACTAGGGTCGCATCCCCTGACCTGGCCATGATTTCACAACATGCTGTACTTCGTCTAGTCTTTCTCTCACTTTCTCTGAGCCATTTCAGAATCATTCACTGTTTACAACACAGATGGAGGTTATTCAGCCTGCAATGTCCACACCAATTCTCTTGGATCTTTTACCAATATCACATTCTTGCTTTCTCCCTATCACCCTGCACATTGTTCCTTTTCTGTTGATGATCCAAGTTTCTGGTGAAAGCTTAAATTAAAACTATGCCCCCAGGCAGTGCATGAAAATGTTTCTCCCCTGACACCATTGCAGCTTCTGATAAATTACTTTAAATCTGTGCTCTCTGGTTCCATCAATGGGAATAGTCCCTCCTGATCCACTCTGTCCAGGCTCCTCATGCTTATAAACACATCAATCAAATTACAATGACTGGCCAGGTGGTTGACAGTGAGGAAGAAGGTCTGAGGTTGCAGGAGGATGTAAATGGATTGGTCAGATGGGAAAATCCAGTGGCAGAAAGAATTTAACTCTGATAAATATGAGGTGATGCACTTTGGAAAAAGGGATAGTTGGTGAATGGCTGGATACTAAAAGCTCAGGAACAGAGGGATCTTGGGGTGTTTGTCCACAGATCCCTGAAGGTGGCAAAGCAGGTTAATAGGGTAGTTAAGAAGGCATATGGGACACTGGCCTCTGTCAGTTGAGACACAGATTATAAGAACAGGCAGATTAATCTGGAGATATACAATTAATCTATCTCTGCAGCATACAGATCTGCTCTCCACACTATCAGAAGATGTGATTGCACTGGAGGGGGTGCAGAGGAGATTCACCAGGATTTTGCCTGAGATGGAGCACTTCAGCTATGAAGAGAGGCTGAATAAGAGGCTTGGATGAAAAGTCATCTAGACTCGAAGCGTTAGCTTGCTCCGTCACCATGGATGCTGTCTGACCTGCTTTGATCTCTAGTATTTGTTTTCAGTACAGATTCCAGCATCTGCAGTAATTTGCTCCTAGATAAGCTTGGATTGTTTTTGCTGGGATCCTGAGAGAGGTGCCTAAGATGATTAAGGACATGGAAAAGGTGACTAGAAACCAGGAAGCTCATGCAGTAGGAATTGAGGAAAGGTTTTGTTTTTCACCTGTAGAGTGGTGAGGGTTTTGAATGCACTGTCTGGGAGGGTAGATAAGACAGATAACCTCCAAAATGGTTTGAAAAGTACTTGATGAACACTTGAAACATTACAACATTCAAGGCTATGGGGCCTAGTGAGGACAGGTGGGACTCGTGTTGGTAGTATTTTTGGCAGTAGGAACTTGATGGGTCGAAGGGCCTCTCCTGTACTGTATGATTCCATAATGGTTTCTAAATTCAGTTTGATTAATGCCTGAAAGTTTAGGAATAGTCATTGGGATGTGCGGTAATGAGCATACATTTTTTTTCATAAGAGATTAAGAATGGACTTTCAAGAATGGGAGCTATTTTAATGTAGTAAAAATTGTAATAGATGTTTTAAGCTTAATCATCCAGTCATTCAATACAGAAGAGGCCCTTTGGCCTATCAAGTCTATGCTGACCTATCCGCATTAGTCCACTTTCCAGCACTTTAACACCCTGCTAGTGTCCTCTCTTCCCACACAAAGACTGCCTCCTTGATCTCCAGTTGGTCCTTGTCTTTCTATGGTTATCCGCTTTGCCCTAATGTACTTAGAGAATATCTTTGGTTTCTCCCTAATTTTATCTGCCAATGTTTTCTCATCCCCCTTCTTTGCTGTCCAAATTGCTTTCTTAAATTACCCCCTGCATTTACTATAGTCCATTAGGACTTCTGTTGATTTGATCCCTTTGCGTTTGCTAAAAGAGCACCTTTCCTTTTTTTTCACTCCTGAATGTCCCTAGACCTCTAGGGATGAGGGATGTCTCAGTTTCTTAGTTCCTGAGGCACACCCATGGAGGATACTGGCTATGTTGATATGTAGGATGCAAAGTCAGAGGGTGGTGAGTGTGTCATTATGAATTGGTATGGGGCTTCAGAGGCTTTGGGGGTTGGTATGGAAAGTCTGAGGGACATTTGGGGTTGTGTGGGGAGAGTGGGTTGGCATTGATGAGGCATGGGGAGTGGTGAGGGAGTGAAAGAATGTGAAATGTGAGAACTAGAGAGCCTAATATTTCAGAACAGAATGTAACTGTGTCCCTTATCAAAAAGAAAATTATTGTCTCTTATAGGAATTACTTCTTACCCATGATTAGACTAGTGTTTGCTATCATACTTAAGATCCACAGTCAGAATTAACACGTTCCTGGTTTTCAGCTCATTGAGTTACTGTGTGATCAGGCTTTGTCAGATTCTAATTCACTTTCTGAATCTTTCACTTCATGTGAGACCCCATAGGATTCAATGCTACCTCATCCGATTGCTCCCTTAACTCCACTTTAACTTAAATCACTTAAGTTTCTGACCCTACCTTTATCATAACTTGGGTGTTGATTAATTTGAGGTTCAGGAGTTGTCACTTGCTTCATACAAATGTATCTTTATTTGTTTTGCTGGGGATGGCAGAGATGAACACTTGGCTTGCAGCTGAATGGTTATGTCTGTTAACTTCAAATTCCCATTGAATGTTTTAATGGAAATAAAATGGATTTTCAGCCTTTGAATGGAAACTCAATGGGAAAAATATCTAAGTAAACTTAATATTAACTCCCTTCAAACAAAACAGCTGAGATAGAACAAAGAAAACTTACAGCCCAGGAACAGGCCCTTCGGCCCTCCA
>JAHRHZ010000176.1:1255846-1309519 GCA_024137785.1 Ginglymostoma cirratum
CTCCTCAGTGAACACTGATGCAAAGTAATCATTGAGAATCTCACCCATTTTCTCAGGTTCAACACAAAACCTTCCTTCCTTATCCTTTAGTGGACCAACCCTTTCTCTAGTTACCCTCCTGCTTCTTATATATGAAAGATGTAGAGGATATATAGAATTTTAAACCCAAATTTGGGGCTGAAAGGAAAATAACGAGAGAAATATTGAGTTGAGAAAAAGGGGGGAAAAATAAGAAAATATTAATTACAAATTTTAATCTTTTTAAGACCACCAACAATTTGCAACCTGACTTGATGTGATATTTACTGTGAGTGAGAGATTGATATGAAGGACGATCTTATTAAAACATCTCAGATTTTGAAGGGTTTGACAAGTGGATACTGAGACAGTGCTTCCCCTCATGACAGAATCTACAAAAATCAGGCACAGATTTGAAATGTGATCTCCCATTTTAGATGACTGTAAAGAAGAATTTTGTCTCTTTGGCAGTTTTAATTTTTGGAATTCTCTTTCCCAGAGGGCAGTGGCAGCAAGGTCACTGAATATATTCAAGTCTGAGTTAGATACTTGATGTATAAAGAGGCAATGCCAATGAGATTAGGAAAGAAAGTGAAGTTAAAGCCACAATAAAATCAGCTATGTTCTTATTGAATGGCTAAGCAGGCTCAAGGGCTCCATGTGTTCAACAAGGCATCAGTAATCATTTAGCTTTATGAATAGGTTTCACCACCTTGGATTGTTTTTGCTAGAGTGTTGGGAGGCTGAAGGGCCGTCATGGATAGTTGGAATCTATTTTTTTTCTAGGGTGGTAATGTCAAAAACTCAGGTGTATAGGTTTAAGGTGAGAGGGAAAATATTTGAAGAAGATTTGCAACGTGAGTTTTGAAGTAGACACATAGCAATATTTAAGAGATGTTTGGATAGAGACATAAACAGGCAGGGAATAGAGAAATACGGGCCATGTGCAGGTAGATGGGATTAGTTTAGAATATCATTATGGTTGGCGCGCACATGGTGGGCCGAAGGGCCTGTTCCAATGCTGTACTGTTCAAATTCTGTGTAATGTCTATTCATTTGCTTGGCAAGAGGCATAAAGCAGGGTTTTGTGCTCATTAACACTAACCTCTGGTGGAACATTCTGTGTCACCTCCTGTATAATCTTCTAACAAAATGTAGCTTTCTGAGAAATCGTGGATAACTTTGTAAGCTGCTGAGAACAACATTTTGTCACACTGGAAAAATTTAGTCGTCTTCAGAGTCGCTCATCAATTGAATCCAGGAAATGAGTTCCAAACTTTGAGGCAGTTGTGTAGTCAGGAAGTAACCACCATCTAATCTCTTTAGATGTCCTGTTGGCACAAAGGCTGAAATTGTTATGTCCCCATCAATTTGAGCTGATTCAGCTCTTTATATGGTATAAATGTAATAATCACTTGGGAGTGAAAATTGTATCAGAGATAATAGGTACTGCAGATGCTGGAGAATCCGAGATAACAAGGTGCGGAGCTGGATGAACACAGCAGGCCGAGCAGGAAAGCTTGATGTTTCAGGCCTAGACCCTTCATCAGAAACGTCACGCTTTCCTGCTCCTAAGGTGCTGTTTGGCCTGCTGTGTTCATCCAGCTCTGCACATTGTAATCACTTGGGAGCTTTAGGTTTGTTGGATTCAGTCTTGATTTCTCTCCTAATAAAGGTACAGCTACTCTTGTGTAGCATGACCTTTTTTTCTTAACTGACAGATGTGTTTTGCTAAACTCCTAGTTTCTAATCACAGATTGAAGGTAAATGCTAAAGTTAAATAATTCTCTGTAGCATTAAAAACTTGGAAACTAGAAACAAGATTGTCTTCGTTTTCTAGAACTGTTAATGATATGATCAAGAAACTCAATGAATCTGAGTTGCATGTTTCCTTCTCTCATAAACATTTGGTAGTTCGGAAACTATTATTTTGCCGGTTTTCTCTTGTTAAACTTAAGAACCCGTATAGTCAACGTGGATTCATCAAGGGCCGGTCATGTGTCTCAAACCTCATTGAGTTTTTTGAGAAGGTGACCAAGCATGTGGATGAGGGTAGGGCAGTTGACGTGGTGTACATGAACTTCAGTAAAGCCTTTGATAAGGTTCCATATGGTAGGCTATTGGAGAAAATGCGGAGGCATGGGATTGAGGGAGATTGAGCAGTTTGAATTAGAAACTGGCTTTCTGAAAGAAGGCAAAGAGTGATGGTTGATGGAAAATATTCAGCCTGAAGTCCGGTTACTAGTGGTGTGCCACAAGGATCTGTTTTGGGACCACTGCTGTTTGTCATTTTTATAAATGACTTGGACGCAGACATAGGTGGATGGGTTAGTAAGTTTGCAGATGACACTAAAGTCGGTGGAGTGGTGGACAGTGTGGAAGAATGTTGCAGGTTGCAGGGAGACTTGGATAAACTGCAGAATTGGGCTGAAAGGTGGCAAATGGAGTTCAATTCAGATAAATGTGAGGTGATTCACTTTGGGAAGAATAATAGGAAGGCAGAATACTGGGTCAATGGAAAGATTCTTGGTAGTGTGGATGTGTAGAGGGATCTTGGTGTCCAAGTACATAGATCCCTGAAAGTTGCCACCCAGGTTGATAGTGCTGTTAAGAAGGCATACGGTGTGTTAGGTTTCATTGGTAGAGGGATTGAGTTTCGGAGCCGTGATGTCATGCTGCAACTGTACAAAACGCTAGTGTGGCCTTACTTGGAATACTGCGTACAGTTCTGGTCACCCCATTACAGGAAGGATGTGGAAGCATTGGAAAAGGTGCGGAGGAGATTTACCAGGATGTTGCCTGGTCTGGAGCGAAGGTCTTATGAGGAAAGGCTGAGGGACTTGGGTCTGTTCTCATTGGAGAGAAGAAGGCTAAGAGGGGATTTAATAGAGACATACAAAATGATCAGAGGATTTGATAGGGTGGACAGTGAGAGTCTTTTTCCTAGGATGATGACGTCGGCTTGTACGAGGGGGGCATAGCTGCAAATTGAGGGGTGGTAGATTTAAGACAGATGTCAGAGGCAGGTTCTTTACTCAGAGTGGTAAGGGTGTGGAATGCCCTGCCTGCCAATGTAGTTAACTCAGCCACATTAGGGGCATTTAAACAGTCCTTGGATAAGCATTTGGATGATGGGATGGTGTAGGGGTGGGCTTAGGTCGGCGCAACATCGAGGGCCGAAGGGCCTGTTCTGCGCTGTATTGTTCCGTGTTCTATGTCAATGTAAACCTTCAAACGTATCTGAGCATCTCTCCTCAATTCCTTTATAATATCTGGGTTGGTGTGATCTGGTTAAAATGTGTGAAAAAGACTAGATGGCATCCTCCTCAGCAAGCTCATTCCCTTAGTGGAGACTGACATCAATTCTTCTTTCCAATTCGAGTGTGTGTAAGGTCTCTAGTTCTTCAGTTTAAACAAAAGTGAACATATGATCGAAAATAGACCCGAATAAGGGTAAAGATTAGAATTCCTTCAGCAACATAAAACCACAAGACATCGGAGCAGAATTAGGCCATTCAGTCCATCGTGTCTGTTCTGCCATTCAGTCACCTTTTCCCTGTAACCCTTAATTCCCATATCAATCAAAAACCTATTTATCTCTGTCTTAAATACACTCAATGACATGGCCTCCTTTCTGTGGCAATGAAGGTTCACCCACCGTCTGGCTGAAGAAATTCCTCTTCATCTTAGTTCTAAGTGGTCGTCCCTTTACTCTGAGGCTGTGTCCTTGGGTCCTAGCCTCTCCTACTAGTGGAAGCATCTTCTCCATGTCCAGTCGATCCAGGCCTCTCAGTATTCTTTAAGTTTCAATGAGATCCTCCCTTATCCTTCTAAACTCCATGGTGTAGACGCATAGTCCTCAATCACTCCTCACATGACGAGCTCTTCATCACCGGTATCATTCTTGTAAACCTCTTCCATGGCCAGCACTCCCTCCCTTAAATATGGGGCCCAAAACTGCTTACAATATCCCAAATTCAATCTGACCAAAGCCTAATACAGCCTCAGCAGTACATTTCTGCTGTTGTATTCTCACCCTCCTACAATGAATGCTACCATCACATTTGCCTTACTAACAGCCAGCTGATCCCACATTTCAACTTCAAGAAAATCTTGAACTAGGACTCTGAAATCCTTTTTGTGCTTCAGAATTCCGAAGCCATTCCCCCATAAAGAAATTAGTCTACACCTCTTATCCTTCCCACCAAAGTGCATAACCTCTCTCTTTCCTACATTGTATTCAACCTAGCATTTGTTTGCCCACTCTCCTAGCCTGTCCATGTCCTACTGCAGTCTTTCCGCTTCCTCAACACAATCTGCTCTTCCACCTATCATTGTGTGTCTGCGAACAACACGGACTGTTTTATTGTTACCTCATCTGATAATTATTCTATCACCTTAACATTTGCATTTTATTGTTTTGGAACATTGTGCTAGCTGCTAGTTCCTAATTGAGTAGTAATGCAAGTTATGTTGTTTATGTATTTTCCAATTCTGTGTATGACTGTGTCACTTCCTTAAAATTTTATTTTTGTTTTTGTTACAGGGGGAGTAACCTGAAAGATGTAAGTATATTTTCTGTGTAATTCCCTTTGTTTCCCTTGATCAGTGCAATGTACTGAGAATATGTTTAGAAATCGCAGGAAATGAATCATCGTGAAAACAGGTCAGAATGTAAGGGTGCCATACTTTCACCTAAACCTGTGCAGGGATTGATAAGCTCTTTCCTTCAGAAAGTGTAACCATAAAGCAGAACTGAGCATATTAAGTCCTGCTGCTGTTCATGAAACCAGAACAATTCTTTGGAGGAATTTAGGAACATTTATTATGTTTATGAAATCTTTTGGTATGATTGTAGGTCGAATAGGGCTTCTGAGCCTGGGGCTCATCCGTTCCTTCTGCTTTCCGTTTAGTTTCTTTTATTTTTTTCTTTTTTCTTTTCCCTCTTTTATTTTAGTTATCTCTTGTTCATAGGTTCATAAGCCATTCAGCCCATCAAGATCTGCTGTGTCATTTGATCATGGCTGATATGCTCCCCACCCCCGTTTTCCTGCCTTCTCTCCAGAATGATTCAACCCATTAACAATTAAAAATCTGTCTGACTCCTCCTTAAATTTACTCACTATCCCAGCATCCACCACACTTTGGGATGGCGAATTTCATAGATTCACAACCCTTTAGGAGAAGTTTGTCCTCACTGTTTTAAATTTGCTAGCCCTTAAGCCTAAGCCTAAGCTTAAGCTTAAGACTATGACCCCTTGTTCTAGAATGCCCCACAAGAGGAAGCATCTGCTCCATGTCTATTTTATCTATACCTTTTTATCATCTTGAATACCTCAATTTGATCTTCCCTCATTCTTCTAAATTCCAGAGAGTATAGGCCTAAACTGTTCAATCTCTCTTCATGTAACAACCCCGATCTCTGGGATCAATCTAGTGAACCTCCCCTGAATTGCTTCCAATGTGACTACATCTTTCCTCAAATAAGGGGACCAAAACTCTGCAAAATGAGGTGTGGTGTCACCAATGCCTTTTATATTCTGTTCCTTTAGCCATAAAAGCCAACATTCTATTCATTTTCTTTATTATCTGCTGTACCTGCATGCTAGTTTTCTGTGACTCATGAACGAGGACACCCAGATCCCTCTGTTCCAAAATCACTCCCCATTTAGATAATAGTTCGACTTTCCACTTTTCCAACCAAAATGCATGACCTCACACTTTTATCCACATTAAACTCTGTCTACCACATTTTGGCCTACTCTCCTAACTATCTACATCCATTTGTAAGGTTCTCATTTCCTCATGGCAATTTACCATCCCATCTATTTGTGCCATCTGCAAATTTTGGCTACAGAGCCTTCCATCCTATATCCAAGTCATTTATGTAGATTGTAAATAGATGGGATCCAAGGAGCGAACTGTGTAGCAGCCCACTAGTTACTACTTGCCATCCAGGAAAAGAAAACATTTATCCCTATTGTCTGTCTTCTGTCCATCAGCCAGTCACCTATCCAAGCTAATGAATTACCCCTAATCCCATATGATCCAACATTGCGTATTAACCTTTTGTGCATCACCTTATCAAACGCCTTCCAGAAGTCCAGATATATTATGTCTACATGGTCGTCATTATCCACTTTGCTTGTCACATCTAAGAACTCTAGCAAATTAGTCAAATCATTTGCCCGTCAGAAAACTATGCTGACTCTGATGGTTGGCATTTTGACTTTCCAAATGTCCTGATATTGCTTCCTTGATAATCAATTCTAACACTTTGCCAACAACAGGTGTTAAACTAACTGGTTGGTAATTTCCAAAATGTTGCCTCCTCCCTTTTTGAATAAGGGCATGGCATTGCATTAGCATTTTTCCAATCCCCTGGAACGTTTCCTGTGTCCAGGCAATTTTGGAATATTGTAATAGATGGATCCACTATCTCTGCCGCCACTTCCTTTAAAACCCTAGGATGTAGACCATCAGGCCCAGTGGACTTGTCTGCCCTCAATCCTAATTGTTTGTTTGAGTACCTTTTTCCCTCTTGATGTTGATTGTTCTATGTTCTACCCTTTCTATTTCCTCTGACTTGCCTGTTCCAATTGGAATGGTACTGAGGCGAAGTATTGATTAAGCATCTCTGAGATAGTAAGACCTGCCAATGCTGGAGTCAAAGATAAGTGTGGAGCTGGAAGAACGCAGCATCAGAGGAGCAGAAAAGTTGACATTTTGGGTCAGGACCCTCTGAGGAACAGTCCCGACCTGAAACGTCAACTTTCTTGCTCCTGGCCTGCTGCATTATCTCTGATTTAGCATCTCTGCTATTTCAGCGTTCCTCGCTGTTAACTTTTCAGTTTCATCTTCCAAAGGACCAAGATTCTACCTTAGCGACTCTCATCCCTTTTATATACCTATAGACGCTTTTGCTATCCTTTTTGATATTTTATGCTGGTTTTCTTTTGTAATTTACCTTGGCTCTTTTTATTAATTTTTATTTAGTATCCCTTTTTATATATGTTTGAAATTTTTCCAGTCGTCCTGCCTGGCACTGGCCTTTTGCAATATGGTTTTCCTTAGTTTTTGACTTTATATTGTCCTTGACCACCTTGTTTAGTCATGGAAGTTTTAACCCCTCCCCGCAATTATCTTTCTTCCTGACTGGGATATATTTTAGTTGTGAGGAATTGAGTTGCTCTTTAACTGCCACTGCTCATCTGTTGACTTACCTTTTAGACTTCTTGCTCAGTCTGCTTGGGCCAAATCTGTCATCCTGCCTATGTAATTTCCTTTGTTTAATTCTGTAACACTACTGTGGGACTGCACTTTTGCAACCCTCACTGCATTTTGAATTCTATCAAACTATGGCCACTACTCCCTAGAGGATCCTTAACTACGGTGTCATCGATTAATCTGTCCTCATTACACAATGCCAAATCCAGAGTAGCCTGCTGCCTGGTTGATTCCACAACATACTGCTCCAAGAAACAATCTTTAATACATTCAATGAACTCTGCCTCCAGGCTACCCTTGCCAATTTGATTCTTCCAATCTATATGCATGTTAAAATCACCCATGATTATTGCTGTACCTTTCTTGCAAGCCTGTAATATTTCTTGGTTAATACTGTGTCCCACTTTGGAACTACTGTTTGGGGATCTATAGCTTACTCCTACAAAGTACTTCTTCCCTTTGTTATTATTTCTACCCAGACTGATTCCACATCTTGATCTCCTATGCTAATGTATTTCTCATTACAGCACTGATCCCATCCTTGACCAGTAAAGCTACACCATCACCTTTTCCTTTCAGTCTATCCCTCTGAAATGCTGAGTACCCTTGGACATTCAAATCCCAGATTTGGTCTCCTTGTAACAATGTCTCAGTAATTGCTACCAAATTGTACCCTTTGTTTATATTTGTGTCATTAACTCATTAATTTTGTTTCAAATGCTTTGGGCATTTCGATACAAAAGTTTTAAATTTGTTGTACTGGTAAATTCCCTTACAGTGTATAAATCCTTGGTGCAGAAGGCCAATTGCCTGTTCAGTAACCTTTATTGTCTGGTAACCATCTGGCACATTACTAACCTGTAGTCTTACCACCTCCTTTAGTTTGGGTTTTCTAATATTCCCTACAACTGAATCCTCCCCCCAACCACCGCATTTAGTTGAAATGAATAGGGCATCTGAATCATAAATCATACCAGAGAGAAAGTGGTATTCTGAGGCATTTACTTGATGATCTGGAGTTGATAAGATGTAGGAATTGGGGAGTCATGTTGTGGCTGTACAGGATATTAGTGAGGTCACTGTTTGGAATACTGCCTACAATTTGGGTTGCCCTACTGGAGGAAAGGTGTTGTTAAAATTCAGAAGGTCCAGGAAAGATTTAAAAGGATTTTGTTGGGACTGGAGTGTTTGAATTACAGGGAGAGGCCAAATAGGCTTGGGGCTTTTTTTTGTTTGCCTGCAGCATTGGAGGCTGAGGGGTGAATTTATAGAGGTTTATAAAATCATGACAGGAATGGTTAGGGTGAATAGCTAAGATCGTTTACCTATGATGGGGGGGGAGGGGCAGTACAAAACTGGAGGACATAAGACAAATGGTGGGGCAGGCTCAAGGGCCAGATGGCCTACTCCTGCTCCTAGTTCTTATGTTCTTATGTAGAAGGTCAACCACTGTGTGTAACGATCACAGCTGATGTTAGTATCAGACAAGTCAGTCCCCAGACCTAGCTTGATCGCTCATATTTTGGTTTTGTTTAGTTACTGAATTGGTTTCTAAGTATAACATAAGCATGCAATGCTGCAGACTTTTGCTTTAATGAGAAAAGATGTTTATGAACAAGAGGAATGCAAATTAAATAGAATAAACCAAGCCATCTACTTATACAAACTCAAAGATTTTTGAGCATACAAAGAAGTATAGTCCCATTAATCCGAAGATGCTTTTTAAATTGAAAAGAAAAATGCACAGTGCTTATATCCAGAACATCACTCATACAGGGACTAACACTTCAAGTTTAAGTCACCTGTGACCTGAACACTCTGTAGCTTCTTCGTGGAGCTATTAAACACCTAAGCTTAAAGGTTCTAAGCTTCACGATTTTATCCCAACATCTCTGGTCTGGGTCTAGCACTAACTCTTCACTCTGTGGTAACTGAGTTCGCTATATTCCCTCCCTTCTCAGGAGCACTGATCTATATAGCCACTTCCATCCAAGGACTTCTTTGGACTGCTGCACTAAAAGTAAAATTGAATGCAAACAGTTCACTGTTTGAGCTATGGGTGTTTTCCCTTAAGGTTAAAAAATGTTCTAGACATCTCGAACAAAACCTGAGGCCCCGTTACGTTACTTGCTGCATCGCAAAGCAATCCAAGATAAACAAAAATGTATTAGTAGTGCACAAACCCATTCACTCTAAATCCGGATGTTGAGACCATCACCACTTTTATTTTACTCATTTTTGGTTTGGAACAGAGTTGCATTTTAGAATTTAACTTTTTTAATACCAGCTTGTTTTATAGAGGAGATACAAAGTACAGATGCTTTGCTGTTTGGAGTTGGCATGGAAAGATTATCCAGATTGATTGATGTTCTAAGAACATTGTAGACGATTCAGCACCAAGATGTGTATCTGCTCAGGGACTAGCAGCTGGATATTGAATTGGTCAATCCAAAGGAGGACTGATGCTGGCCAGCCAACCACAAAGAATGCTGGAAAAGAAAGAGAAAATAAACTGAACTGACTCTGACTAGATTTTGAGCAGGAGGCAATTTTAGAAGGTGTCAGACTGGGATGGTTTTTTGTTTTGCTTCCTTCCTAGTTATTTTCCACTTACCAACTTGTTGAAAGTTCTGGGAACAGAAATCCAGCTTTTCAAAAAAAAAGTAAGTCTCCAAAGGTCTGTAGAAGCTGTTTGTATTGATTAGTGACATCAAAATTCAAGTAAGATATTCAGATCTGTGTGCCTGTAATACAACCTATCATCCAAGGATCTCTGAAATAGGTTTTAAATTGACAAATTATGATTGATTAGTTTTCTTTCTAGTTTACCCTTTAATTTTGTATGTCCAGTGTGTGATAAGGGTTTGTGATCAAATAAGATTAGACTTGGGTTGTAGATATTAATTAGATTGCCCTGTTGTTTTTGTATGCTGTTGAATTGACATTATTAATAAATTGTCAAATTTTGTTTAAGTTGTTAACTTGGTGTCCAAGATTCATAAGGTCCAGTTAGAAGCAATTTAGCAATTCTGTGTTTTCATAGACTTCATAGAATTGTTACAATGTCCTGAGAATCCAGTGATTGCGAGGCTGGTTTGGTTTGACTTGTTATCCCTGTGTCGCAAAAAACATCACCATGGCTTCAGACATACTTAAGTTCATTAATTTGAGGCACACAAAACCCTCTGGTTTCTAACTCGACAAGCCCAAACTCAAATTCATAATATGATATTAAAAATATGTATAATATAAATTGCGCAGTTTACATTAGAGGTGAAATTGTAAAAAAGAGAAGAAGACAACTTTGGGTTTTAGTAAAGCCTTTGACAAGGTTCCACATGATTGTTAATAGTAAAGTTTGGCCATGTGGGTTTCAGGGTGAGCTTGCCAATTGGATACATAATTGGTTTAATGGCAGGAGACAGTGACTAATAGTGGAGGGTTGCTTTTCAGACGGGAAGCCTGTGACCAGCAGTGTTCCACAGGGATCGGATCTGGGCTGCCTTTTGTCATTTATATAAATGATTTGGATGAGAATATAGCAGGTATGGTTAGTAAGTGTGTGGATGACACCAAAATTGACAGCATAGTAGACAGTGAAGAAGGTTTTCTAAGAGTACAAAGGGATCTTGATCAAGTGGGTCAATGGGCTGAAAAATGGCAGATGGAGTTCAATCTGGATAAATGAGGTTTTGCACTTGGGCAAAATGAACAAGGGTAAGGCTTAATGGTAGGGCCTTGGGTAATGTTGTAATGCAGGAGGACCTAGGGATAGAGATACATAATTCTTTAAAGTTTGCATCGCATAGAGACAGGATGGTTTAAAAAGTCATTTGGCATGCTTACCTTCCTTACGCAGTCCGTTGAGTATAGGAGTTGGGACGTTATGTTGAGATCATGCAGGGTGTTGGTGAGGCCCCTTCTGGAATACTGTCTCCAGTTCTGGTTGCCCAGTTATAGGAAGGATACTATCAAGCTAGAGATGGTTTAGAAGAAATTTACCAGGATGTTGCTGGATATGGAAGGTTTGAGCTTTAAGGAAAGGCTGGGACTGGAACATAGAAGGCTGGGAAGTGACCTGATAGCTTATAAAATAATGAGGTATAGATAAAGTTGATGGTAGTTGGCTGTTCTCTAAGATGGGGAGTTTCAAGACTAGAGGCCACATTTTTAAGGTGAGACGAGTGAGATTTTAAAAAGACATGAGGCAAATTTTTTTACACAAGGTGGTTCACGTGTGGAATGAACTTCCTGATGGAGTGGTGGATGCGGATACAATTACACTGTTGAAAAGATGTTTGGATGGATATATGAATGGTTTGGAGGCATGTGGGCCAAAGCAGGCAGGTGGGACTAGTTTGGGATTATGTTCGGCATGAACTGGTTGGACCGAAGGGTCTGTTTCCATGGTGAATGAATCTGGTGCATCTGAACCCTATTTAATGCTGGTCAAATTAATGGTCTGTCAACTGTCAAGAACAGAACTCAATGATCAGTCATTACATTGAAAACCTACTTAAGGTAGCAAACACCATTTACTTATGGTAGTTGAAGTTGGCAAGAGACTTTGGACTTGCCCACCAAATGATTCCAAACTGTACAGCAGGCTGTACAGGCTCACAGTTCTGACGAAGAGTCACCAGACCTGAAACATTTAACTCTGATTTCTCTTCAGATGCTGGCAGACCTGCTGAGCTTTTCCAGCATCTTCTGTTTTTATTTGCATTTAAACTTAAAACTCCAGATTTACAGCATCTGCAGTTCTTTTGGTTTTTATTTGTGCGGGTTCACCAACAGACTCAACCCTAATGAGTGGTTTCCAGCTTTCAGGAACTAATACACAGTAAAATAGCAATGACAGAATAATTTGAATTTGGCACAAGCAAATAGTGAATCTGATGTCACTTTCAGGGAGTATCAGGCTGTGGCCAGTCAAGTTTCCCTACCCAATGAAAATGGTGGCTGGTGAGAAACGGATGGAAAATTTCTAAGTGCAATCCCACCTGCTTCCTGTGGATTTGTTCAATGTTCATGGAAGAAAACTTGGCCCAAAACTTGGAATTGGTCTGCTTTACTGAACTCTTTTCTAAATCGGTGTTGTAACTGACAACGTATAAAGTTTTCACTCTACTCATGCAGTGTATGTGACAATAATAGCTATTCCCATCTGCCTCCCTCTCTGCAGAAAGGATAAAACAGACGAATGCAAGTCACCACAGTCTCTGTACCAGTGCAGAATGGGAAATATGCTCGATTATGCAAAAATTAGTGTGTGTGTGATTATAGCAGTATGAATGGGTATGTGGTTCAAATACTGGAAGCATGGCCATTTAATATTCCTGGCTACTATGTATTCATCAGAGACAGAAGGAGAAATTTGAAAATGGGTGACAGTATTGATCGACAATTTGCAGCATTGGACGGGGATAATATACTTAAGCATTCCAATAATCTTACAGAATCCGTACAATGTGGAAAGAGGCCCTTTGGCCCAACAAGTCCACCCAGACCCATCCCCTATAACCCATCTAAACTACACATCCCTGAACACTATGGGCAATTTAGCAGGCCAATCCACCTAGCCTGCATTATCTTTGGACTGTGGGAGGAAACCGGAGTACCCGGAGGAAGCCCACGCAGACACTGGGAGAATGTGCAAACTCCACACAGACAGACACCTGAGGATGGTATTGAACCTAGGTCCCTGGTGCTGTGAGACAGCAGTGCTAACCACAGAGCCATCGTGCTGCCCTGATTCTGGTCTATGTAATTAGAATTCAGAACTTTGTTGTTGGGTGGATACCATAGGTTGGCAAATAGTAGGAAGAAGGTAGACAAACTAATTTTATAAAAATGCAAGCACTGTGAGACTTCAGTAATCCAAATAATCTGCAATAGTTACAGTATAATTGTGAAAGAGGAGGAAATCTTGCTGAATTGTATGCAAGAAATCATTGTTCAATATGTTTTCAGTCCAAGGGAGAAGGAAGCTTGCTGAAACTGATTCTGGAAGTTCAGTCGGACAAGTAGGAAATGGTTTCGGAGGTGAACATGCTGAATCCGATACACAACACTGTCCGGTTTAGAATACAAATGGAGAAGGAGCAAAGGTGAAAATGCTCCAATGCAAGATAATGAAACTCGGGGAATTGTGAAGGAATATGGCCTGTGCAACTTGAAATCGAACAGCAGCAGATAAAATAGTAAATACTTAGAACAGTACAGCACAGACCCAGGCCCTTTAGCTCATTGTGTCTATGATGACATTCCAAACTAATCCCATTTGCTTGCATATGGTCCGTAATCCTAGATTCCCTGCCTGTTTGTGTATCTGTCTGAATGCCTCTTGAGCTTTGCTAATTCATTTGCTTCTACTATCTCCCCTTGTAGTGCATTCCATGCACCTACCACTTGTGTGAAATAAAACTTCTTCTGTCACACGCCTTGTTTAAACCTTTTCCCTGTCATCTTAAACCCATGCCCACTAGTATTTGGAATTAGAATTAGGTTTGTTGTCACATGTATTCAAGTTACAAAAGAGCAGGAGTGCAGTGAAAAGTGCAAAATGTTGCCACCATCCAGTGCCATCTTAGGTACAAAGTACCTAGGTACATGAAAAAAGTTATACTATGCACGTCTGTAATATAGTATAAGTGTAAGTTAGGAAAATAAGAAATAAATCTTTTTTTATGAAAAGGACATTACATTATTTCTCTCAGGGCTTCCATTTGGTCTGACCAGGCTCCACCAGTAGCCACCTTCGCTCTGGGCCTCTTGGCCATCCCTGCTTTGCTCCTGGCCTGCTGGCTATTGTCCCTGCTTCGGTACTGGGCTGAAGAAAAAGTAAGGAAGGGGAAAAAAATTAGAGGGGGAAAACAGTGAAAAGGAACCGACAGAGCGGACGAGCTCTGGTTGTAGTGTCTACTTCACTGCCATCTTGGAATATTATCTTGGTGATGATCTTAGCGTATTTGACATTTCCACCCTAGGAAAAAGATTTCAAGTGTCCATCCCATTCATGCCCCTCATAATTTTATATACTTCTGTCAGTTCGTCCCTCGGCCTCTGATGCTCCATCGTAAATGAACAATAAGAGGCCATTAAAGAGGAGGTCATGTAAGTTCAGCCTTAAAATTTCTCACCCACAGCAATGGAATCTCATTTTAAAGAGCACCTGGAGACCAAAATGAAGAAAAGGCTTTTGATAAATTGCTGTTCATAGAATCCCTACAATGTGGAAACAGGCTCTTTGGTCCAACAAGTCCACCCAGACCCATCCCCCTATATCTGAACTAATTACACATCCCTGAACACTACGGGCAATTTAGCATGGCCAGTCCACCTAGCCTGCACATCTTTGGACTGTGGGAGGAAACCCACACAGACATGGGGAGAATGTGCAAACACCGCATAGATAGTTGCCCGGTGGTGGGATTGAACCGGGTCCCTGGCACAGTGAGGCAGTAGTGTTAACCTCTGAGCCACCATGCTGCCCCATGTTGTTGGCAATTACTTGTTAATGGGTATGATTGTTCACTTATGAAATTCAGTATCATTGATCATGAGTTCTGTGGGTTGTTGCTTGGCTGATGAGCCTCACCCTATAGCTGCACATCTGACCACATGTTTGGCAGTTTTCCAGGAAGTGGAATTGGCCCTTGACCTCGATCACTCACATTCCATTCACAGGCTCCCTTTATCGTATTTCCTCTTGCCAATGGATGTTCTCAAAGAATTGTGACCCTTCACACAGGAGGTTCCTTCTGAGCAATGGACTCCCAGGGTTGTCATATGTTGCATTCTTGAGCCAAGCCTTTCGAAAATCTTTAAAGCTCTTCCTTGGTCGTCCTCTTATTCAAATGCCGTCTTTGAGCTGGGCATTTGGAACGTGGGCATCCTAAGCACCTTGTCAGCCAAGCAGAGTAGATTTTAGATGGTCATAGCTTTTGTGCTGGTGCTGTTAGCTCCTTCAAGGATGCTGTTCTACCAACTGATATAATCCATCTCAGACAGCATTGATGATGCTTCTTCAGCATCTAGAGGTGGAGTGTATACGTCGTCCAAGTTTAGGAGCCACGTGGAAGAGTCGGAAGGACAGCTGTCTTATACGTAAGGATCTTGGTATCAATATGGATTTTATGAGCATTGAAGACTCCTTCTTAGGCATCTGAAAGTGGTGCTTGCCGATTAGATGCAGTGTTGGTGCTCCACATTGAAATTAGACTCAGACAAGAGGTGGCTCCTCAAGTAGGGGAAGTGTTCCATGTCTGGGAATATTTTTCGCTTCATTGTAATGAGGGATAGATCCGAACCTACCCTGAGACAGTAAAGGATTCGTGTCCTCTTGAGGTTGAGGCTGAGACCAAATCTTTGTATGTGGCCGCAGAGGCATTAAGCAAGGCATGAAGATTCTTTTCCAAGAGAGCAGGGATGGTGTTGTCATCTGCATCCTGAAGTTCCACAAGCGATGTCTGTGTTCTTCTCCTTTTAGAATTTAATTGGTTGAGTTTTGAAATGTTTTCTGTCCATCCTGTAGACTGTGTCCACACCACTGGGAAACTTCTTTTGACAAGATGAAGAAGGTTGGGATGAAAGTGAAGAAAAGAATTGAGCAACTAAGGAAGATGATTGACAAGTTTAGGGCAGTGGATGTTGTCTACATGGATTTTACTGAAGCATTTGACAAGGTCCCTTGTGATAGGCTCATCCAGCAGATCGAGTTACTTAGGATCCATGCTTAGTTAGCAAGTTGGATACAAAATTAGCTTGGTTGTACAGAGTATTTCTGGAGGGGGGCGTTTTCTGACTGGAAGGCTCTGATCAGTGGTGTTCTGCAAGAGTCAATGCTGGGACCTCTCCTGTTTATAATATGTATAAATGGTCCGGATGAAAATGTCAGTGGTCTGTTTAGTAAGTTTGCAGATGACATAAAAATTGAAGTTGTGGACAGTGAGGAAAGATATCAAAGCATGCAGTAGAATAAAGATCAGCTAGAAATTTGGGCGGAGAAATGGCAGGTGGTGCTTAATCTGGACAAGGTGTGAGATGATGCATTTTGAGCAGGCAAATACAAGAAGAAGGTATACAGTAACTGGCATATCCCTTAGGAGCATTGGTATACAGAGGGATCTTGAGGTGCAAGTTCATAGCTCCCTGAAAGTAACACGTGGTTAAAGTGGTAAAGAAGACATGGCATGCTTGCCTTCATCAGTTAGAGCTTTGAGTATAAGCTTTAGTCAGGCCACATATGGAGTATTGTGTCAGTTTGGTCACCGCACTACAGGAAAGATGTGGAGGCTTTGGAGAAGGTGCAAAAGAATTTTACTATGTTGCCTGGATTGGAGTTTATTGGTTACGTGAAGAGGTTGGATAAACTTGGATTGTTTTCACTAAAGTGTCGGAGGCTGAAAGGTGACCTGATAGAAGTATATAAAATTAAGGAACATTGATAGGGTGGATTTTCAGGGTCTCTTTCCTGGGATTAAAATTTCAAAACTGGGGAGCATAGGTTAAAGGTGAGAGGGGGAGGTTTAAACGAGATATTCAAGGAAAGCTTTTCCCAGCATTGTAGGCTGGGAACATGGTGTTAGAGAATGTTAGATGATAGCAACATTTAAGAGGCACTCAAACAGACAAGTGAACAGGCAGGGAATGGAGGGATATGGACCATGTGAAGATAGAGGAGATTAGTTTAGCAAGGAATCATGGTCAGCATAAACGTGGATTGAAGGGTCTGTTCCTGTGCTGTTCTGTGTTCTATATTTTATAATGTGATAACACATCCTTGTTTGAGTCTTGGCCTCAAGCGATTCTGTCATATTACCACCTGTAATGATGATCACCAACACCTTATGGAGAGTGTTGAATTTCTCTGGACAGCTGGTGATTGACTGAGTCAAAAGCCTTGGTCAGATTGATGAAGGTATAGAGTGGCCACATTGTTCCAGGCATTTCTCTTGGAGTTGTTGAGCAGTGAAAGAAATGCATGTCCACAGTTCCATAGTTTGGTTGGAAGCCACACTGGCTTTTTGGAAGAATTTCTTCAGACGGCAGGAGAAGGTGCCAAGCAAGGCTTTGGATAATGATCTTCCAAGTGATGAAGATCCTTCTGTAGTTTCCACAAGGGAATGAGAGACTTTTGATAAATAGAGTTTCTTGTATACTGGAGAATTGCAGAAGGAGTGCGAGATAAGCAGAACTCACAGAAATAGAGTAACAATAACTGTAATGTAAAAGAAATGTAAAATGGTTTTGGAACACACATAGTAAAAAAATATTTGAACTGATTTGGGAACAGCAAGTAGGACAGAAACCATGGATGAAGATCAAAATGAGTACTTTTCCTAAAAAAGAGGATCCGTTAGTATCACAGTAAAGGCAACAGTAGTAGTTCAGGGATAAATAAAGAGGAGATATTTAAAAGATGTACAGTTCTCAAGGGAGAAAACTCACCCAGTCTAAGTAGGAGGTGCCTCTGGCCACAACAGATCAAACCTTATGGTGTCTGTGTGCTGTGGGGAAGGGAACTAACACTCCAGAACCCCAGGGCAATATTCTGGGGACATGAATTTGAAATCTACCATGGCAAATGGTAAGATTTGAATTCAGTGAAAATCTGAAATAAAGAGCTGGCCTAATGGCAATCATGTAACCAAAGTTTATGGTTGTAATGAGCCTGCTTGGTCTGATCTACTTGTGTCTACAGGCCCACAATGTGGTTAACCCTTAACAATTAGGTAGGGGAATAAGTGCTGGCCCAGACAATGACACCAACATCTGCAAAGGAAGTTTTTTTAAAAAAAAAAGCATCCCTGTTCAAAAAGTGATGAGGAATGAACCTGGCAAATACAGCAATCTATAAAAATGTAAAACGTAGGGTGCATTTGCTGAATCACTTTGGTTGTGAATGTTTGGTGATTTATGTAATCTTTAGCATTGGATTGTTTAAAGTACAAGTTTGCTGTGACTATCCTAACTGTTTGTATGTTTATTCCACAGCTCTCCATATTAAGGGAAATGTCCAATGTAGAAGTAATTACATTAAGGTAATGAAGCTTAGCAAAGATAACATGTAGCTGTCTGACAGAAATTCATTCAGTAGATAAAGTAGTTGCTACAGCAATGCTGCTTTTGCCACATGACCTCATTTTGGTAGAAAACATATGTAAAATATGAATGGAATCATGGAAACATACAAACAAAGAGCAGGCATCTCGAGCTGTTGAGCCTGCTTAGCCATTCAGTAAGATCATGCTGATCTTGTTTTAACTTCAACTCTACATTCCTGCATATCTCTGATATCTTTCATCCCTTGGTAATTCAGAATCTATCTACCTCTACCTTTTTTAAAAAAAAAATACATAAAGGTTCTGCATTCTCTGCCTTTAGAGGAAAGGAATTCCAAAGACTCCTCCATTGTAGGGGGGAAATAAAGTTTTCTCATCTCTGTTTAAATGGGTTGCTCCTTATTTTTAAACTATGACTCCCTAGTTCTAGATTCTGCCACAAGAGGAAACATTCTTTTGACATCCACCTGGTCACGTCCCATCAGGAACTTACTTGTTTAAATTAAATCACCTCTGATTCTTGTAAACTATTTGTTACAGGTCTAGCCTTTCCTTTGTAAGGCAATCTGCTCATTCCAGGTATTGGTCTGGAAGCAGTTCAGAGCAGGCTTACCAATGTATTAACATGCTTCCGGTAAACACGATGACAGTGCTGTACACAATACTCCAGATGGTGTCTCTACAATGCCCTGTATAACAGAAGCATAGCTTCCTACTCTTGCATTCAACTCCACTTGCAATAAAACGTTATATTCTGTCAGTTTTCCTGATTTACTTGCTTTACCTATCTTCTGTGATTCGTGCACTAGGACACCCAGATCTCTTTGCGGCCTCTTACCATTTAGGTAATGTGCTTACCTAACGTTATTCTGTCAAAATGAATGCTTTCACTCTTTCTCACATTGTACTTAATTTGTCAGTTCTCTGCCTACTCACTTAACCTAGCTACATTCTTTTGTAAGCACCTAATGTCCTCTCAACAAATTATGTTTCAACCTAACTTTGTTACGCGCAAATTTAGCAACCCTACCTTCAGTCCTTCATCAAATTCATTTATTAACATTGTAAGAACTTGAGGCCCTAGCACCAACCCTTGTGACACCACTTGAGGCATTCTGCCAGCCTGAAGAAAAAAAATATTTATTCCTACTTCTTCCTGTTAGCCAGCCAGCCAATCCATGCCAATGTGTTATCTCCTACATTACGAGCTTTTATTTTCTGCAATAAGCTTTGTGGTACTTAAACCACCCTGTCTACTGTGACACCACTTTCAAGAAACTACATACCTGTACCCCTAGGTCTCTCTGTTCAACAAAACTCCCCCAGGACTCTACCATTAACTGTGTAAGTCTTGTCCTGATTTGTCTTACCAAAATGCATTTATTGGAATTAAACTCCATCTGCCATTCCTTGGCCCACTGGCCCAGTTGATCAAGATCCCGCTGTACTCTTCAATAACCTTCTTCACTGTGCATTCTACCACCAATTTTGGTGTCATCCGCAAACTTACTAACAATGCCTCCTATATTCTTGCTCAAATCAATTTATATAAATGAGGAACAACAGTGGACCCAGAAATAATCCTTGTGGCACACCACTGGTCATAGGCCTCCAGCCCTGTACTGCCCACCCTCTGGCTTAACTGTGAGTGACAATTTTGTATCCAATTGATCCCATGTAATCTAGCCTTACCAACAAGTCTACCATACAGTACCTTGTCAAAGGCCTTGCTTAAAGTCCACGTAGACAACATCTACTGCACTGCCCTCATCTATTATCTTGGTCACCACTTCAAAAAATCCTCAAAGTTGTGAAATATGATTTCCCATGCTCAATGTTATGTTGAATATCCCTAATCAGTACTTGCCTTTCCAAATGCAAGTAGATACTGGCACTACTGACATCAGCCTCACTGGTCTGTAATTCCCTGGCTTTTTCTTGCAGCCTTTCTTAACATTAGCCACTCTCCAGTCTTACAGCACCTCCCCCGTAGCTGTCAATACACATCTTTGCTAGGGACGTCACAGTTTCTTCCCTAACTTCTCAATGTCCTGGGATACACTTGATCAGATCCTGGGGATTTAACAACCTTTTATGTGTTTAAGATCTCTAGCACCTCCTCTTACGTAATGTGGACTTTTTTATTTCAAAACATCATTATTCAGTCACCAGAGTTCCCTAGCTTTCATGTCTTTCTCCATGGTAAATACTGATAAGAAATATTTGTTTAGGATCTTGCCCATCTCCTGTGGCTCAACACGTACATGATCTTTGTTGATCTTTTCGTAACCCTATTCTCTCCCTAGTTACTCTTTCTTTTGCCCTTAATATACTTAAGAGTATTAGAGCTGTACAGCATGAAAACCAACCCTTCGATCTAATTTGCCCATGCCTACCAGATATCCTAAATTAATCTAGTCCCTTTTTTGGCAAGCAATGGCCCATATCCCTCAACTCTTCATATTCATATACCTATCCAGATGCCTTTTAAATGTTGTAATTGTACCTTTCTCCAACACTTCCTCTGGGAGTTCATTCCATACACACACCACTCTCTGCATGAAATGTTGCCCTGGGTCCCTTTTAAATCTTTCCCCTCCCACCTTTTAAGCTATGCCCTCTAGTTTTGGACTTTTTCTCCCCCCCCCCCCAGGGAAAAGACCTTGTCCATTCACCCTATCTATGGCTGTCATGATTTTATAAACTTCTGTAAGCCTCTGTCACTCTGGGGAAAATAGCTCCAGTCTGTTCAGCCTCTCTCTCTATAGCTCAAACCCTCCAACCCAAGCAATGTTCTTGTAAATCTTTCCTGAACCCTTCAGGTTTTACAAGGTCCTCTCTATAGCAGGGAAACCAGAGTTGAACACTGTATTCCAACAGTGACCTAACAATGTGTTGTACAGCTGCAACATGACCTCCCACTCCTACACTCAAATCATTGACCACTAAAGGCAAACATAATGAAGATAGTCACCCTTGTCCTCACCTTCCACCCCACCAGCTTCCACGTCTGACATATTATCCTCAAACACTTCTGTCAACTCTAATTAGACCCCACAACCCCAGAGCATCTTCAGCTCCCACCCCTCGCTGCCTTCCGCAAGGACCATGCCCTTCGCCACTCCTTAATTCACACCACACTTCCCCACCAACCGGTCCAACCCCACTGGTATGTTCCCCTGTAACCGTAAAAGATACACCACCCCTCTCACCTCCATGCTGGCCCTAAACAGCCTTTCTTGGTGTGACAGAGCTTCACCTGCTGTATCTCCAAACTTGTCTATTGCACCTAGTGGTGCCGATTTATGGTCCTCTCTAATCAGTGAGACCCAATGTAGACTAAATGATTGTTTTATTGAACATCTTTGCCTGTCCCGTAACAGCCAGCCTAACCTCCCAGTCACCGCCCACTTGAACCCACTCACCACCCCTACTTCTCCAACATGTCCGTCCAACACCTCGTCTTCTGCCTGGGCACCCTATAGCTTGGAGGACTCCACATTTGAGTTCTCCAATTTCAAATAGCCCCTTCCCACCCAGTTCCCTTCCCAGCCCCACCACCTCCCTTCTATTTCACCTCCTGATCCTCCCTTCCAGCCACCAACTGGATTCATCCCTCCCATCAACCAACCAGGTCATACCTACTACCGGTGTAGGGAGTAGACCATGTCTGTTACCGACGTTCCACTACCACCACCCCCCCACCCCCCAAACCACCATCTGCAGTTCCCCCTACCCCCCCCCATCCAGTCCTGAAGAAGGGTAATACCCGAAGTGTTGACTTCTCCTTTCCTCCAGATGCTGCCTGGCTAGCTGAGTTTTTCCAGTCTCCTGTTTCTCTACCTTGGATTCCAGCATCTGCAGTTCTTTATGCTTGTAGAATCTCTTTGAAGTCTCCTTTTATAATATCTGCTGCAAAACTATCTAATGTCCCCTTTTTGCCCTCCTGACTTCCCTGTTAAGTATACTTCTACAGCCCCATACTCCTCAAGGGATTCACTTGATCCCAGGTGCCTAAACTTGACATATGCCACATTTTTGTCAATATCTCTAGTTATCCATTGTTCCCTACTCCTGCCAGCCTTGCCCTTCACACTGACAGGAACATGCTGGCCCTGAACTTTCATAGTCTCACTTGTGAAAGGCTCCAATTTTTCAGACACCCCTTTACCTGCAAACAGCCTCCCCCAGTCAACTTCTGAAAGTTCCCATGTAATGTCATCAAAATTCGCCTTGCCTCATTTGAGGACTTGAAACTTTAACTTTTACTTTTCCATAACTGTTTTAAAACTAATAGAATTATGATCACTGGTCCCAAGTTCTCTCCATTAGCACCTCAGTCACTTGCCCTGCCTTATTTCCCAAAAGGAGGTCAAGTTTTGATCCTTCTTTAATGAAGCCATTGATTTGTGAAAGTTTTCCCGAACACACAACAAATTCCTTCCCCAGTTGTTTGATTTTATTGTCACTGCACCTAAGAACAGCGAACAGCTTTGTTTACGAGCAGTACAGACTGATCATAGTAAGCAAGGACATGTAGGTTGTAGGGTTTTTTTTAAGAAAGCTTGCACAGAGGCATATGGGTTACATCACAAAGGGTGTGCAATGGGCAAGATCAACATTAGCAGGATCAGCATTATTTGAAGTTGGAGAGTCCATTCATCAGTCTAATAATAGCAGGGAAGAAGCTGTCAATGAAACTGTTGGTGTGTGTTCAAGCTTCTGTACCTTCTGCCTGACAAGAGGTTGGAGAAGAGCATTTCTGGGGTGCGATGGGTCTTTGATGTTGGCAGCCTGTCTGCGGCAATGAGTCATGTAAATGGAGTCTATGACTGGTATGTTGGCTTCTGTGATGGGCTGAGCTGTGCACACAACCTTCTGTAATTTCTTACAGACCAGGCAGAACAGTTGTCATACCAGGCTGTTATGCACCCAGACAGTGTGCTTTTACTGGTGCATCTGTAAAAGTTGGTAAGGGGCTTTGTGGACATGCCAAATTTCCTGAGCCGTGTGAGGAAGAAGAGGTATTGTTGTGATGCCTTGATCGGTGCATCTACGTGGAAAGTCCAGGACAGGTTGTTGGTTATCATTGATGTAGATGGGGGTGTGTTCTCCTCTTTATTTCTGAAGTCGGTGATCAGTCCTTTAGTTTTGCTGATGTTGAGAGAGAGGTTGTTCTCATTGCGCCATGTCACTAAGCCCTCGACCTCCTTTCTGTTTTGTGACTTGTCATTGTTTGATATCCATCCTAGTACAGTGGCATCATCAGCAAACTTCAGATGGCATTTGTTTGGAATTGGGAACACAGTCATGGGTGTACAAAGAGTACAGTAGGGGGCTGAGAATATATCCTCGGCGGATGGGGGGGGAAAGCTTCAGTGTTGTGTTATCGTGGAGGAGGTGCAGTTGTGTGTCTTCACAAATTGTGGGTCAGAAAGCGGAGGACCCAGTTAAAGGGCAGAGCCAGGACCTGGGTCGGAGTTTTGAGATCAGTCTGGAGAGGATAATGGTGTTGAAGGCAGAGCTGTAGTTGATGAGCAAGGGTCTGACCTAGGTGTCCTTGTTGTCCGGATTGGAACATCTGGGCTAGGGAAACGGTGTCTGCTATGGACCGGTTACATTCTTACAAACCTTTATAGACCTGTATATTCATACAGAGGATTGAGGCAGGCTGGAAGACTAGAGTTCATGTGGGTCATGACCCAGCCTGTCAAAGCACTTCATGATTATGGAGGCCAAAGTCACTGGGTGGTAGTCATTAAAGCACGGTTGCATGTGCTTTCTTAAATACTTGACTGCTGGTGGTCTTCTTGAAGCAGGTGGGGACTTTAGTCTTGTCAGAGGGAGAGGAAGATGTTGGTGAATACTCCGCCACTTGGTCTGCACAGGATCTAAGTGCTTGACTGGGGACTCCATCTGGCCTGTCGTTTTCCTTGGGTTGACTGCCCGGAAGACCTGTCTGATTCTGCAGTGGTGGCAATGGGCACAGGCGTGTCTGGGGTTGTGGGGGCAGGTGATGCTGAGCCACTGGCGTTCTGTTTGAACTGATCATAGAAAGTGTCGAGTGCGTCAGGGACTAATTTGTCTTTGTCCGCTATCTTGCTCTGCTTTATTTTGTGTCCCATAATGTTGTTTAGGCCTCACCACAGATGACTGGATTCTGTATGGTTGGTTTCGGCCTCTAACTTGGTCTGGTACTGCCTCTTGGCTTTTCAGAGGTCATATCTGGATTTTCTGTATGGGTTTGGATCATCCAACTTGAATGCTGCATATCTGGTCTTCAGTAGGGAGTGGATTTCCCAGTTCATCCAAGGGTTCCAGCTGCGGAACACCTGGATTGATTTCTTTGGTACACAATCCTCCACACTTTTGTTAATGAAGTCTGTGACAGTGGTGGCATAGGTTTTCCGCTGAGCACTTGAATACTATCCAGTCCACCGAGTCCAAGCAGTCTCAGACAATTTTCCGTTGCCTTGGACCAGCATTGTACTACTTCTTGTGAAGGATCCTCCCAATTTTTTTTTTCCTGCTTGAGTGGGGAGGAGGAACACAGCATTGTGATCTGATTTTCCAAAGTGGGGGCATACGATGGAGCGGTAGGCATCTTTGCTGGTTGTGTAGCAGTGGCCCAGGATGTGCACCAATCCAGTGGAGCAGGAGATGTGTTGGTGGTACTTTGGCAGCACCCTCAGGATGGCTTGGTTGAAGTCACTGATGGCGATAAATAAGGCCCATCCAAGTCCTTAAAACTATGGCAGTCTCAGTCTGTTTGGAAAGTTAAAATCCCCTATATTACAACCCTATTTATTCTTACTGCTATCTGCAATCTTCCTACATATTTTTCCCTCACTTTTCCACTGACAATTGGGATGGCCTATACTACAATCCCACCAAAGTGATCACTCCCTTCTTATTTCTTGGTTCCACCCACACAGCCTCACTGGGCAATTCCTCAAGAATATCCTAAATACTGCTGTGACGTTTTTCCTAGTAAGAAAGGCCACTCCCACTCCTCTCTTGCTCCCCTTCTATCCTTCCTGTAGCATCTATATCAGAACATTGAACTGCTAGTCCTGTTCATCTGCCTTACAGGTCAGGCCACTCTCAATGCAGTAAATGCAGTTTAATTCATCAGTCTTTCTTCGCTCCTTGCTGTGCTCTTGCCTGCCTTGCCTATTTAACTTGCTCTCTTGAACTGACCTCAGCCTTCTCTTTTGTCTCACTACTGTTTAGAGTCCCACCACCTTTCCAGACTAGTTTAAACACACTCAAGTAGTTCTAGCAAATCTCCCCCTGGATATTCATCCTCCACATCACAACATTTTAGAAGTATTTAGATAAACATTGAAATGTGATAGCATAAAAAGCTAAGGGCCAAGTACTGGAAAATGGGATTAGAATAGATTCTTAACACTGGTGTGGGTGAAAAGGCCCTTTTCCGTACCTTAAAACTCTGTGATTCAATGACTTTTTGGTCACTGAAGGAGTGATCATTGGCACGGTTCATATCAGTCTGCTTCCCCACTGCTTCTCAAAGGGAAAAGTGAATATGAAGATATGTGAAGAAAAATAAGTTAGTTTCTCTGGAATGAGATTACAGCTGGAGTACAGGAGAGTAGGAAATCAACCAAAGTTTCAGGCATAGATCACAGATTCAGACAGAATCATTGTCAAGGAAAACACAAATGGGTTTGACCAAGAGGATCTGCGCAGTTGTGTAATGGCTGCTTGCCATTGGGGTTCATGCAGAAGAACAGATGCCTTGGTTGAAGTGCCTTAGAGCTACTGAAACTGTCGTGGAACCTGCCTCTATGCAAGTTCATGGAGTTTTTCTTACTAGGTTTTCTCTGTGGGTTTTCTTATTTAAGCACTCAGAAATTTGTTGTCTTTTTTTCTTGCACAGTGTGAACAACATCTCCTCTTTAGTGGATTTCCAATACTGTCAGAATATTAGCGAGCTTTACCTCCGGAAGAACAATATTCAAAACCTGGCAGAGATCTGCTACCTGAAGGGACTGCACCGCCTCAGAGTGCTGTGGTTATCAGAAAATCCTTGTTGTGGGGCAGATCCTCACAAGTACAGAATGACTGTCCTGCGGAACCTGCCACAGCTACAGAAACTGGATAACCAAGGTACAGAAGAATTCTGTTTCTGCCCCATGATTTGGAGATATTTAGAGTTGTTGAGTCAGAGATCTGCAGCACATCCCATTGTGTACACGCTGGACAAAAACAACTATTTGACTACTTTGGTCCCATTTTCCAGTACTTGGCCCATAGCCTTGCGTACATTCGCATCGCAAGTGCACATCTAAATGCTTAAGTGTTCTGAGGGTTTCTGCCTGTACCACTCTTGTTTCAGATTCCCATCACCCTCTGGCTGAAGAGGTTTTTCCTTCCGCACATCTCTTCTAACCACTCTGTCCCTTACCTTTAAATTTATGCCCAGTAGTCACTGATCCCTCCATCAAGGAGAAAAGCTTTTTCCTGTTTACCCTGTCTATGCCCCTCATAATTTTTAAACGTGTCAATTATGTCCCCTCTCCATCTTCTGTGCTCTAAGAAAAACAACTCCAGTCTGTCCAATCTCTCTTCATAACTGAAATCGGTGTTTGTTTGCGGGACCCAGGCATTATGTTCAGGAAAGGGGACTGGCATTATTGTCTCCTGAGTCACTGCAGTGTATGTTAAGACAGAAGTTATCAAAGCATTTCAAGGAGTCTCCTTGTATGTGACTCCACACTGTACTGAAAACTTTTAAAGTTTACAGCAAGTTAAACACTATATATTTGTTTAATCATTGAATAATTTCCACAGCATGCAACAAATGGTCCAACCAATATAAAGGTAAATTTGCCATAGTCTTACCAAACCATAGGACTCCTGTCTCATTAGAGACAGACACAACTGGTGGTTGTTTATCATGAACATCACCATGCTTCTGGTGAGGGGAGAGGTTAAGAAGGAGACTCCTCCATGATGATCTGAGCTGGTGCAGGAATTGAACTGACAGAGTTGACATCACTGTATCACAAACCAGTAGTCAAGTTAACTGACCTCCAGCCGATTATATTGAATTGGCAACATGTTGTTCACCCCGTTAAAAACCCTGGGACACTTGACAAGACTTTACAATGGGAGCTGTTTGTATTATGGTCATTATTAGTTACAGTGCACTTTCAGATGATAGTGAAAATGATGAGAAACAAGTTAATAAAGCTGATTTTGATAGAAATATATGGCAGTACTTATCAAACCAGAATTATGGAGGGTCAGTTAGCTCAGTTGGCTGGATGGCTGATTTGTGATGCAGCGTGATTCCAATAGCACAGGCAGATGTTACCACGAATGACTCCTTCTGAACCTTTTCTCTCGACAGAGGCATGATGACTCTTGGGTTAAAGCACTACCAGTCATCTTGCTAATGAGGGAGCTGCCATATAGTCTGGTAGGATGATGGCAACTTTATCAGAAGACTATTATAGATAGGAAGAGGAATGGGTTATTACATTCCTTGAGTCTGCTCTGCCATTCAAGAGGATCATGGCTGATCCACATTGTGTTTTCACCATAATCCTTGATTCCCCTAATGATCAAGAATCTATCTATTTCAGCCTTGCATATACACAAGGACTATGCCGCCATTTCTGTGGCAAGGAGTTCTGAAGATACTACTCCAAGAGAAGAAATTCCTGCTCATCTCCGTCTTAAATTGGCAGCCCTTTATTAGAACATAGAACATAGATCTGTACAGCACAGGAACAGGCTCTTCAGCCCATGTTGTACCAAACACAATGCCAAATGAAACTAATCCCTTCTGCGTGCCATTGGTCCATATCCCTCCATTCCTTGCTATTCATGTGCTTATCTAAAAGTTCCTTAAATGCCCCTATTGTATCTGCCTCCACCACCACCACCACCCCTAGCAGTGCACTCCAGACTCCTGTCATCGTGTCAAGCCTCTTATGAGTCCTATACGTTTCATGATATTAGCTCTCATTCTTTTAAACTCCAATGAGTAGAGTCCCAACCTGTTTAGTCTGTTTGAAAGACAGTCCCTATATATGAGGAATCATCCCAGTGAATCTTGTCTGAACTGCCTCCAATGAAATTATACCTTCCACAAATAAGGGGACAAAAACTGCTTACAATTCTCCAGGGTGGTCTCGCCAGCACTTCTTACAGTTGCAGTAAAACCTCCCTGCTCTTATATTCCAACCACTGTGAAATAAGGGCCAATATTCCATTTGCCTTCTTGATTACCTGTTGCACCCATATGCTGACTTTGTGCTTCATACACAAGTCCCCCAAGTCCTTCTGTGTTGCAACTTACTGCAGTTTTTCTCCATTTAAGTAGTGTTCTGATTTTTCTTTTTAGTTTGTTCTCCTTTCCAAAATAAACAACTAATTTTATCTTTTTATAACCCGGCTCACTCAGTTGGTAGAGCACGGGATTCGTAATCCAATGTTGTGTGTTAATGTTGAGTACTCTTTGTACGGACATTTGGGAGAAGGCACATCCAGAATGAAGCACATCCCATGTGAGTTTGTCACTGGAAACTTAGTGCATTGTGGGAATTCAGCGCACAGGTTTATTTCTGTTCATAGTTTGTAAGATCCTTTTCAAGGTTTATTGTTTGTAAGGTTATATTCTTCAGCTTCAACTGAGCTGAGCGAAGGGAGTCCTAATTTAATAGCTGCAGCTTCATGGGTCTGTTAATTGTTTTCCTTTGTTTTTCCAATGATATTACCACGAAAGTGGTGTGTTAGTTACTTGGTGAATTTTTAAAGTGTTTCTTTTTTGGAAGAACAGATTAACTGAGAAACAACAGGAGTAAATGAAAATCAGGGCCAATATAAATAAAGGAATATAAGGAAGCAAAGTAGGGTGAGGGGAATACAGTTAATGTAAGGAAAGTAAGTTAACAGTATTCTTACACAGGGTAATTATTAATTTTTTTCTTGGAAATGGGAGTTACTAAGAGGCTAATGCTCCTGTGCTATGTGGTAAATCTTGGAAGCTTTAGTTGTCCCTGTTGACCCAGAGTGCAGAAGCTATGTCCAGCTGCAACTACTGGTGAACTGCATGCAAATGCAAATGATTTCACTATCTAGCATCTGTGACAATGAATAAACCATAGATAGTATGTTCAGTGAAGTGGTCACGCTACAGATGCAGACTGAACAGGTAAGAAGGATGGCCACCAGGCAGAGGAGAAGGTGGCAGTGTAGGAGTATTTTGCAGAAGTGGCACCATGGATGGGTCTGCTGCACAAGAGGAGTGGAAAAAGAATGGCAGGACTATAGTGGTGGGAGATTCAGTTGTAAAGAGAACCAGCAGATATTACTGTGACTGCAAGAAGAGACTTCGGGATGATGTGTTAGGGATATCACTAAACAGCTGCACGATGTTATGAAGACGGAGGGGAAACAGAACACAGATTGTGCTTAGAGATAGGAAGAACTGCTGATGCTGGAATCTGAGATAACGTGGAGCTGGAGGAATGCAGCAAGCCAGGCAGCATCAGAGGAGCAGGAAAGCTGATGTTTTGGGTCAGGACCCTTCGTCAGAAAAATGACTGTGCTTACATGTAGGTACCAACAACATAGGTTTTAAAAAAAAAAAAATGTGGTCCTGAAAGCAGAATTTAGGGAGCTAGGAAGTAGATTAAAGACCAGGATCTGAAAGATAATATTGGGTCCCTGTGCAACCAAGTACAGAAATAAGAAGTTCGTCCAGATGGATGAGTAGCTGGAGAGAGAGTGCAGGAGGGCAGGCTTTAGATTTTTGGGATGTTGGGACCATTTTGGGAGTGGTGGAACCTTAAAAAAAGAGGATGGGTTGCATCTGACCCAAAATGGGACCAGCATCTTTCTGGGGAGGTTTGCAAGTGCTGTCGGGAAGGATTTAAACTAATTTGGTAGGGGTGGGATCCAGAGAGAATGTTAGTAGGGAAGTGAATGTCCAAAATTAGAGACAGTAAGTGAAGCAGGAAGGCGTAGACATTAAAGGCCAGTTAAGGCACATACACGTTTGGCAAGGTTGGATGATATTTACTTTAATGCAAGGAGTCTGATGAACAAGGCTCATGGGCTGAGGTTACAAATTAAACATGGGAGTTTGCTGTCACTGACACATGGTTGAGAGAGGGCAGGATTGGAGCTCAGTATTCTGGGATGGGTGGTGGTGGAAGCAGATTGATAAGGGCATTTGAGGGACTTCTTGATAAGCACATGAACGTGCGAGGAATGGTGGGATGTGGACCAAGGACAGGCAGAAGGGATTAGTTTCATTTGGCGTCATGTTCAGGGCACATCATGGGCCGAATGGCCCATTCCTGTGCAGTACGGTTCTATGTTCCATACAGGATCATCAGGTGAGATTGGGAAGAAGGTAAAAGAGAAGGAGGTGTTGCAATTTTGATCAGGGTATCTATTACAGTAGTAAGTAGGGATGACATCTTAGATTTCTCAAATGAAGCTATATGAGGTGACTTTAGAAATCTAAAAGGAGCAATCGCAATGCAGTGAATGCACTATATGCCCCCAAACAGAGAAATAGAAGAGCAGATATGTAGGAAAATTTCAAGAAACTGTAAATGTAATAGGGTAGTGATAGTTGGGGACTTTAACTTCCCCCAACATTACCTGGGATAGTCATAGTGTGAAAGGTTTAGAGGGAGCAGAATTTTTAAAATATATCCAGAGCAGCTTTTTAAGGCAGTATGTTGAAGGTCCTACAAAAGAGGACGAGGTTCTGGTTACCGTGGTGTAATGGTGAGCGCACTGGTTTCTGAACTCTGGGATCAGAGTTCAAATCTAGGTGTAGTCTTCCTGGTGAAGTGAGCGACGACCTTTGGAAAGTCTTGTTTTCGTCATTACAAAACCGAGACTTGAAGTGGGCTGATTTTTACAAATGCACGCTGTCTGCTTTGGGGGCGGCACGGTGGCTCAGTGGTTAGCATTGTTGCCTCACAGCGCCAGGGACTGAGGTTCGATTCCACCCTCGGGCGACTGTCTGTGTGGAGTTTGCACATTCTCCCCGTGTCTGCGTGGGTTTCCTCCGGGTGCTCTGGTTTCCTCCCACAGTCCAAAGATGTGCAGGCTGGGTGGATTGGCCTGCTAAATTACCCATAGTGTTCAGGGATGTGCAGCTTAGGGGGATGGTTCTGGGTGGGATGCTCCAAGGGTCGGTGTGGACCTGTTTCCACACTAGGGATTCTATGATGAGATCCCAAACTTAACCTTACAGTGTAGAGCATAGAACAGTACAGCACAGAAAGGGGCCCTTCGGCTCATGATGTTGTGCTGAACATGATGCCAAATGAAACTAATCCCTTCTGTCTGCCCTTGGTCCCTACTCCTCCATTTCTTGTATATTCATCACCTAAACTGTCACCAGAAATGGAAATGGACAGGTCAAGAAAGGGGAAGGAAGTGCCTGAGATAGACCACGTGAATGAGGGCAGGGTGGAAGTTGTTAGCGAAGTCAATGAACTGCTCCAGTTCAGCCTGGGTGCAGGATGCAGTGCCAATGCAGTCATCTATATAACAATGGAAGAGTTGGTGAACAGTACCAGGGTACGTACTGAAGCCATTTCTGGCAACAGTTTACATACCAACTTTTATTATAAACCCGCAGATTCCCATGGCTACCTAGACTACACCACCTCCCACTATGTATCCTGCAAAACTCCATTCTGTTTTTCCAATTCCTCTGTCTCGGTCGCATTTGCTCGGAGATGTTCCACTCCCAGGCATCCCAGATGTCCGCCTTTATCAAATAACCCTCTTTCTCCCTGTCTCTGTCATCCAGACAGCCCTCCACCACACCACCTTTTGTTCCCTGCTTCACAGCTCCTAACCACCTCTTCCCCGCACCCTCCCACCCTAATAAAGACGGTTTCCCCTTGTCCTCACTTTCCAACCCACCAGACTCCACATTTCAACACTATATCCTCAAACACTTCCTCCAACTCCAATTAGACCCCACCATTGGAACACCTTCCACCCCCCACCACTGTCTGCCTTCCGCAAGGACCATTCCCTTCGCAACTTCTTAGTTCGTGTCACACTCCCCACCAACCAGTCTAACCCACCCTGTAACTTCTCCTGTAACCATAAAAGATACAGTACCTGCCCACACACTACCAACCTCTCCTCCATTCACGGCCCTAAACAGTCCTACCAAGTGAGACAGATCTTCACCTGCATCTCCTCTGACCTAGTCTATTGCATCCAGTGCTCCCGATATGGCCTTCTCTACATTGGTGAGACCAAACGCAGACTAGGTGACAGTTTCGCCAAGCATCTTTGCCTAGCCTGTAACCGCTAACCTGACCTCCTGGCCACCTCCCATTTCAAGTCCCTTTCCCACTCCTCCTCTGATACGTCAGTCCTCAGCCTCCTCCAGTGTTGCAGCAACTCGGAACGCAAAATTGAAGAACAATGCCTTATCTTCCGCCTGGGCACCCTACAGCCTGGAGGACTCAACACTGAGTTCTCCAATTTCAAATAACCTTCCCAACCATCCCCTGGCTCCCTTTCCAGCCCCACCACCTCCCTTCCATTCCATCTTCTGACCCTCCCTTCTGGCTACCAACCAGGTTGTTACCTACTACCGGTGTACACCTATCACCACCATTCTACTTCCAGCCCTCTTTCCTCCTCCCATCCGCTCCTCAGCTCCCCCTACCTCCACATCCAGTCATAAAAAGGGAAATACCTGAAATGTTGACTGCTCCTTTCCTCCCGATGCTGCCTGGCTTGCTGTGTTCTTCTAGCCTCCAGTTTGTCCATGTTGGATTTCAGCATCTGCAATTTTTTTGTCTCTGTTTACTAGATCCTGTTTAATGATATTGAAATTGGCCTTCCCCAAATTTAGACATTGACTTCTGCACTTTACTTATCTCTTTCCATAATGACTTCGAAAATTACAGTCACTCTACCCAAATTGCTTATCCACTGAAACTTCAACCTCTCAATTGGTATTATTCCACAGGATTAGGTTTAGCTGTGTCCCATCTGGAACATGACTGTCTGTCTGTGTATTGGCACCAAAAGTTCTCCTGTGTGCACTTTAAAAATTCTGCCCCATCTAATCCTTTCAAAAGAAGGCAATCCCAGTTAATTTTAGCAAATTTGAAATCCCTTACAAATTTGTTTCTCTTGCACCTTTCTGTGGTTTGCCTACATATCTGCTGCTTTATCTCCTTCTGATTGTTGGGGGCCTGTGGTGTAATCTCAGCAAAGTAATCACCCCATCTTTATTTTTAAGCTCTGTCTAGACGGTAGGCCTCCCTCATTACTATGGTGGTGGTTTTCATTGGCAATATTAAAATGCCCCATATCTCTTCTATCCCTGCCTTCCATACTGTAGAATGTTAAGTCGCCAGTCCTGTCCTTCCTTCAATCATGTCTTGGTGATTGGAACAATATCATATTCCCATTTGCTGAGTGGTGCTCCAACTTCTTCCGTTTTGAGTCAAACTCCGTGCATTAAAATAGATACAATTTAATTTTCTGGACTGCCTTTGTGCCTTATTCTGTCCGTGTTTTCTCCACATCTTGGACTGTGCAAGCATTCCCTCTATTTCTGATTGGACCTTGTTCCTAATTTGCATCTATGTATCTGTGCCCCATCCTCTGCTAAATTAGTTTAAAAGCTCCCAAGCAAGGATAGTGGACCAATTCTGGTTCGGCAGATGCAATAGACCACACTGGCGGATGTGAAAGGGTTTTTTGGTTCCTTGGATGGAGGTGAAAGGGTAGCTCCCATCTTGGGAACAGACGATTGAAATCTATTTCAAGCCCACCTACACCCACAGCTACCTAGACTATACCTCCTCTCATCCACTTTCCTACATGCATGTGATCCCCTACTCCCAATTCCTCCGCCTCTGCTCCCAAGATGGGGTGTTCCACTCCCGAACATTCAAGGATCACAACATCCCCCCCGCCCCCCTGCCTTCGGTGGTTGAAAATGCTCTCGACCACATCTCTTGCAGTTCCCGCACCTTTGTCCTCACGTCCCCTCCCCGCAACAAAAACAAAGACAGAATCCCCCTTGTCCTCGTGTATCACCCAACTAACTTCCGGGTTCAACGTATCATTCTCCGCCACCTGCAATCTGATCCCACAACCACAGATATATTTCCCTCCCCACCCTTCTCTGCCTTCCGGAGGGACCGCGCTCTCCACGACTCCCTCATCTGCTCCACACTCCCCACTAGCCCCACTGCTCCTGGCACCTTACCCTGCAACTGCAGGAAGTGGTACACCTGTCCCTACACCTCCCCCCCCGCCTCGCCTCCATTCAAGGAACCAAAAAAAAACCTTTCACATCAAAGAGGTTCACCTGCACATACTTCAATGTGGTCTGTTGCATCCGCAGCTCCTGATGTGACCTCCTGTACATCGATGAGACCAAGCGGAAACTCAAAGACTTTTTTTTGAAGAGCACCTGCACTCTGTTCGTGACAAACAACAACATCTTCCAGTCACGAACCATTTCAACTCCCCCTCCCACTCCCTGGGCGACATGTCCACCCTGGGCCGCCTCCAGTGTCACAATGATGCCACCTGGAAACCGGTGGAGCAGCACCTCATATTCCGTCTTAGGAGCCTACAACTCAATGGTCTCAATGTGGACATGCCATTTTCAAAGTCTCCCCACCCCAGCCTCATCCCATAACCACCCCTCCCACTCATCCCCACCTCCTTGGCCTGACACAATGTGTCCATCTTCTCTTCTACTCATCCCCTCCTCCCACCTCACTGACCAATACCCACCACTGCTTACCTGCACTCACCTATCACCATCGCACCTACCTTCCCCAGCCCTACCCCTCCTCTCTCTTTATTTCAGAGCTCCCTTTCCCCTCCCCCATTTCTGAAGAAGGGTCCCGACCTAAAATGTCAACTTTCCTGCTGCACACTGATCTCTGTAGTTCAGTGTAACCTGTCTAGCTTGTACATGCCTTAACTACTCTAAACGTTTTCCCCGTGATCCAAAAATCGAAAGCCCTCTCTCCTTAACTACCCCTTCTGGCCAGATAACGTGTCTTTCTTCCTATTCCAAAGCTGAAGAGCAAGTGGCAGTGAAGGTAATCTGAAAATTACAACCTTAGTAGTCCTTCCTCTTTTAATCTGCACCCTAGCGCACACAATACCTGTTGCAGGACTATATTTCTTCTTTCTTTCATGCTGTTGGCACTGACATGTACCATGACTGCTGGCTGTCCTCCCTTTTCTGAATGTTCTGCAACTGCTCTAAGACATCCCTGACCCTAGCACAGGGAGGCAACATACAATTTCAGTCTTGTTTGCTACTCCAGAACTGCATGTTGGTTCCCCTTACAATCAACTTTACTATCACTAATGCTCTCCCCTTCTTTTTCCTCCCCTACTGTGCAGCAGAACCAAGTGTTGCCACAAACTTGCTGATGCCTAGTAACCCCCCACCACACCCCACTGTATCCAGCACAATATAGCTGTTTTGAGAGGGGAATAGTCACAGGGAGCCCCTGCACTCCCTGCCTATGCTTACTAGTCTTCCACATAGTCACCCTAAGCTTTTCTGCCTGTATAGCCCTTACTTGTTATGTGACCAGCACGCTTAGCATGGTATCAGTGACATCCTCAGCATCATGGATGTGCCATAGTGAGTCCATTGTAGCTCCAGGTGGTCAATCAGGAGCTATGCCTGGACATACTTCTTTATATGTGGTCACCATGGACACTGGGAGAGTCCCTGATTTCCTATGTATTACAGGAGGAGCATTTCACGACGCTGAGTTTGCCTGCCACTGTGAATTTTATCATTGACAAGCAATAAAATGGGAACCAATTACTCAAGAAGATAGCAAGAACTGCAGATGCTGGAGTCCAAGTCAATGGAGCTGGAGGAACACAACAGATCAGGCAGCATCAGAGGAGTAGGAACGTTGACGTTTCAGGTTTACACCCTTCATCAGGACTCAATTACTCAATCTTACTCACTAATCACCAAAATAAAATCTTGTGCTCTCGCTCTCATTCCTAATGAACTACAAACCAAAAAGTAAGGATTTCACACAGTCTCCCTTCTGGTACTACTCACTCAGCCCCTCAAGCTGGATCCTAATCAGCCTGTCCTCTTCCTCAATATTTGAGGTGTCATGGATTTTGTTTAACCATCAGTCTGGTTACCAAATACAAAGGAAGAAGTACCAGGGACAAAATTTGAAATTGTTGGAAAAGCTCAGTAGGTCTGGCAGCATCTATAAAGAGAAATCAGAGTTAATGTATGTGGTTGAGTGACCCTTCCTCAGTGTTACCAAATTGCTATACAGTTTTTACTACTCTGACAATTTCTTCTGCAACAAATAACATTCCAGTTTTACTTTATATAATGTAACCACAATATATTCTCCACCAATCTCATCTATTAATACCTTAGCTCCCATTGAATTCTCTGCTGGGAATATCATCTTTCTCCAGCAAAAGTAATTGTATTGCCCAGTATCTCTCAGCATAGTTATGGGTGTAGCTACCTCACCTGAAGAACAAAGGAGGCATCTTCTCTTTTGACAAAAATTATACATTGGTCTTATCTGCCTTGTTGGTTTCTTTATTAACGACAGAAATCACCTGTGGCCTTTTTACTATAGTTAGGCCTACAACATGATCCGTGGTGTTAACCTTTTTGAGTTCACTTCTCTAATTCATTTTCATTAACTTTTGTAAGTCCCATGGGTTTACCTCATAACTTCCAACATTCTGAATGAACGTGACCCAACTTATTATAATAGAAGTTTAGAAATTAAACATTGATTTTTTTTTTAGATTCATTTTTAGTTTAACTTATTATTTAGATATAGAAGTTAAACATATGCCCCCTGGTATTTAACATTTCTATCCTGGGAAAGAGACTCCAATTACTCACCCTATACATGCTTCTCATAATGGAGATCGCAACAGGTCGTGTACTGCGGGATAGTATCTTGATTCAAAGGCTGCGTCTTGGTTGAGGTGGTCCTCAAAGAGCTTTGTCCAGCAAGCGTAGATAAGCGATTCTGTTTTTGGCTGTCTGTTAGGTAGGTTCCTGTGTACTCAGACCATTGATGGCTTTGATTATATTGAAGAAGCCATGCACAATGTGGTTGTAGATAAGTCCCTGACGGATCTGCGCTCTTTCTGCCACCATTTATTCTTTAGGTCACACGATCTTTGTTGTACTCCAGCCTTCAATTGCTTATACGCATGTTTCCTCGCTCAAGTTTTGGTGGAACTTCCAGTTGAGGCACACCATGTGTTCATGGTCTAAGAGATCCTGGATTTCATGATTGTTTTTGCCAAACCAATCTTGGTGTTTCCTGATCAAGAGGTTAAGCTCCTCTAAGCAGGTGCTGACTCTTAACAGCTTTTAGGGTGGACATGGTCCTGTGGGTACTCTGACAGATTGATTGTTGTCTGGTTTTCTGTGAGACGTTGCCTGAATAGGTTTCTTTTTTCAGGGTCTTTGAGTCTTCTACAGTGGAGTTATTTTCGGCTCTGCCGGTTTGGCGCCAGGTTGATGGAGATGGTAACGCAGATTAGTCCAGCATTTTTTCAGCTCCTGTCATCGCATGAGTAATACAAGCACTTTTGCAGTTCCTTGCCTGAAAGCTGATGTAATCTATTAAGTACCAGTGCTTGCATGTGACTCGACCCACAGCAATGTAATTGACTCTTAAGTGCCCTCTAGGATGGGCTGGCAACACCCTCGTCCCGTGAATGCATTAAGAAAGGGAGTAGTCCATTGAAGAGATAATAGGAACTGCAGATGCTGGAGAATCTGAGATAACAAGGTACACCACTTTCGACTCATCTCTAATCTGAGAAATGCCCATGTGTACAGGAAAGCTTGACGTTTCAGGCCTAGACCCTTCATCAGAATTTTTTTTTTCTGATAAAGGGTCTAGGCCCGAAACATCAAGCTTTCCTGCTCCTATGATGCTGCTTGGCCTGCTGTGTTCATCCAGCTCTACACCTTGTTATCTCAGTAGTCCATTGAAGTTTGTTTTTCCTATGCCTTCCTTGCCAAACAGGTCTTTCCAAAGGTTTGCAAGCCTCCTGACTCTGTCATTCAAGTCACTGAGGATAACCAACTTGTTTCCCTGGGGATGAAGGATAGCAATATTTTGAGGCTCATATAGAATGCTTTTTTTCTGTCTTGTATGTTGTGCCTACAGCCAGGACGTAGACCCTGACAGCTGAAGTTCCTTTGGTTATTTCCGTTGTTGAAAGTGGTTTAAAAGTTTGTTTGGCTGTTTTAAGGGTAGATGGCCAGTTTCTCTTTCTCATTGAAATTAAATTAATTGAGTTATATGAGTATAGTGATAGATAAAGAAGAGGTACTAAAAAGGCTGGCAGCATTCCAGGTAGAGATGTCACCAAACCTGGATGGGATGCATCCTAGATTGAGAGAGATACGGGATCAAATTATGGAGCTGCTGACAGAAATTTTCCAGGCCTGTCCTGAACACAGGATTAGTCCTGGGGACTGGAGAATTGCAAATGTAACATTGTTGTTTAAGAAGGGGGCAAAGGATAACCAAGGGTGCTACAGACCTGTAAGCTTGAAATCAATAGTGGGGAAAGCTGCTGGAGGCCATAATACAGGAATAAGGTAAATATATACTTAAAGAAAAACAATACTGGACAGTCAAACATGGCTTTTGTCAAGGGCTGGTCATGTCTGATAAATTTAGTTTGATCTCTTTAATGAGGTGACACAGGCAGTGGATGAGGGTAGGGCTGTGGATGTGGTATCTTTGGACTTTCAGAAGGCATTTGACACGGTGCAACATGGCAGGCTGGTTAGCAAACTGTAAGTGTTTGGGATGGGGGTCCTTGGGAGCGTAGATTAGAAGTTGACTAAGAGATAGGAAACTGAGGGTAGGTACAGGTGGGCGTTTCTCAGATTAGAGATGAGTTGAAAGTGGTGTACCCCAGGGATTGGTGTTGGGACTGTTGCTTGCTCCAATTTATATAAAAGATTTGGAGATGGGTTTTGAGGGCAAAATGTCTAAATTTGCAGATGATCCTAAGCTAGGAAGAATAGTGAATTGTGAGAATGATCCTGAGTGACTTCAGAGGGACAGTGGCCAAATGGGCAGACACCTGGCAAATGAACTTGCATGCAGAGAAATGCAAGGTAATGCATTTTGATAGAAATATGGAGAGACAATGCAGGCTAAATGGTGCAACTTTGGGGGAAGTATAGAAACAGAGGGACCTCAGGGTTCATATGAAGATAATATACTAAGTAAAGTCCTGACGAAGGGTTTTGGCCCAAAACATTGAGTTTACTGCTCCTCAGATGCTGTCTGACTTGCTGTGCTTTTCCAGCCTCATACCTATAGACTCTGGCTTCTAGCATCTGAAGTCCTTATTGTCTCCTAATCGTGGTACATTTCTGTTTCATTCTAATTTTTGCTTTTGCAATCCACATGGTGACCTGTACTGTGAAAGAACTGAACTTCCCAAATGGCCACATGGAAGAAACCAGTTGAGAAGATATTAATTCTTCAAACAATTAAACTAAAACTAATGGACTAAAACTGAAAGTAACTGAGAAATTCTATTCAATCAAAGCCCTGAACTGCTCTTTAAATAGCTGCTACTAGTCTCTCTGATTTCTTGGGCTATGCTATTCATAAATGTGTAGTACCACATGTAGTCCCAGTGTCTCTTTTAACTGTCTTCCTTCAGTAGTGTTCAGCTCCTCACCTTCTAAAAATCTGGAGCTTGGGAAGCCTCAGGTTTCTTTATCTGTGCTGCACAAATTTAAGCGTGCAGGTGGGAAAGAAGGGAAATAGTATGTTGACCTTCATAGCAAGAGGATTTGAGTTCAGGAGCAGGAATGTCTTGCTCTAATTATTCAAGGCTGTGGTGACACCATACCTGGAATGTTGTATGCAGTTTTGGTCTCCTTATCTGAGGAAGGATGGTCTTGCTATGGGGTTATACCAGACTGATTTCTGAGATGGCATGACTGACATATGAAGAGGGATTGAATCAGTTAGGATTATATTTTCTGGAGTTCAGAAGAATGATGAGCTTCTTCTAGAAACCTATAACATTCTAACAGGACTAAACAGGATAGATGTAGAAAGGATGTTCCTGAAAGCTGATGAGTCCAGCATGAAGCCAGTACATAGATGGTTGACAAACGGCCTCCTGTTTGTGCTTGTAACATGTTTGGTGGTTTCACTGTTGGTTGTGATCTGGTCTGAGATATTTTGTATCTTTTTGTTAAAATAGGATCAGATACAGCTGTGATTCACTGATTGTCTTGAGTCATACAAATGTATGGTGGCTGAGGATCAGAAGGAACTGAAAAGCTTATCCAATTTACGTCAGTAGGTTTGAGTTAGGCAGAGGTGCTGGAAAGGAATGCAGACCCAGTGTCCTGCAATTAATGCAAGCTATCAAATTGCTCTTGCTGAAATGTTCTCATTGATCTGTTGCAGTTGTGACTGAGGAGGAGGTGGCTCAGGCTTTAGAGGATGGAGAAGAGATGGCTGCTATGCACAACAAAGAGCCCATGGAGCCAATAAGGAATTGCTCGAGGACAGAAGTCAGCACCTCTGAACCAAGCACTCAAATGGAAAGTGATGTCTTGAGTTTCAGAATGGAAGAGACAAAGTGAGGAAGGGGCAGTATCAACTTTCTGTTTGAATTTAATCAGCAGGGCTAATTCACAATTTCCCCGTCACACACAAGTAGATTATTTTTAGAGCTGAATGTTTAACGGTGAGCGGGACTGAATGGCTACTAAGTAACCTAACTAAAAAATTCCTTGCCAGATCTTAGGTTTTATACAAGAGGTTTCGTGTTCATTTCTAAACGAGATCTTGATGCTTATGAATGTTCTAATCTCCTCCATTTGGAGATAACTGACCTCAAAAATTGCAGGGTGAATACAGTACTCTTAAACTCTATCTCCCTGTCCCTGCCATTTCTCCAGTGGAAATTCCTTATTGTGGGGACTGTATGGTCTCTTTAAGGATTGTGCTGGATTTAGCGGAGTGGTGGGGTAGTCAGCTCCAAATAAACTGACTGATAGAAAGTCTGCACCACAGCAATAACATAATGAGTGGCAGTATAAACAGGCTGAGGGCCAGACTTTCTCCCCTCATTGATAGGAAGTCCAGCCCTTGTAAGCCACTGGCTGTAGCATGTCCAGCAGTGAAAAAATCTCACCAGTGCTGTTTTCTGGGACTGCAAGGAGGCCCTGGGAAGAAGGTCATGGTGGCAGGTGTAACGGTTAGTGGCCCAGTGGGCGAATAACACAGCCCTCCTTTCTGGGGCACAGGTTAGTGCTGAGTGAAAAAGGGGGTGGCTTTACATGCCGCAAAGACCACCACCTGGACTGTAAGATCCAGCCCTTTGAATTCTATGGCACAAGAGGTCATTTAGCTCAACTTGCCTGTACTGCCTCCGTGAAAGGGAATTGGACTCACTCTTGCTCATTACCTCTATCACTACTTCCGTTTCTAGGAATTGATCTAATTTTGTTTTGGAGGTCATTACTGAGTCTCCTGCCTCAAACCTTTCAGGTAGATTGTCCTATCTCGTAGTTTGAAAACATCTCAACCCTCTCGCACTGGCTTCTTGCCATTCCCTGGCCCAGTGTTTAACCAGTTATCTGAAATAGGTCATGTCTGGTTGCTGAGCCTTCTGTCTTATTCCCAAATAATTCCACATGGAATTTGAACAGTTAGGTGGTCGCTCTTGAAAGGCGCAACTGTAATAGGCTGAAGGGTCTTTATCTATATTGTAGATCACTGTGACAGTGATGTTATGGGGCTGAATTATGTGGTGAGGCCATTGATATTTTGGTGTTCAATTTCATACTGAATATTTAGAGCTGTTACAATTGTCTCCTCATACACGAGAGAGCATGAGGCACTTAATAGTCAACTCAGGACACCAAATAAAGGAATGAAAGTGGAGAGCAGAATTGATGGTTAAACCAAGTCCCATAGATAAAAGCCAGTCTCTAATTCCCTACTGCCCTGATTTTGCAATGTTTATAACCTTGAAAGTGGAAGAAAGAATGAAAATGAAAATTTGGTAACATCAGAACCTGCTTGTAGGCAGTATTATTTTACCAATTACCTTTCAGAAGCTATTTTGTAAAATATGTACACACTGTAGACTAGTTAGCTTAACATCTGTTATTTGGAAAAATGTTAGAGTTTGTTATAAATGATGTACTAGCAGAGCACTTGAATGCAAAGTACAAGCAAGCTGAGTCAATTTGGCTTCATGAAGGAAAGTTTATTGGAAATCTTTGAGGAGGTAAGAAGCACGATCAGTAAAGAGAAACTAGTATCTGTAATATAGAACAAAGAAAACTTACAGCCCAGGAACAGGCCCTTCGGCCCTCCAAGCCTGTGCCGATCCAAATATATTTGGATTTCCAAAAGATATTCAGTAAGGTACCAAACATTAGGCTACTTTATAAGGATCCATGGTGTTGGGGTAGTGTATTAGCATGGATAGAGAATTGGGATAGAATGGTATTTTCAGGATGACAACCTGTAAATAGTGCCAGAGGGATGGGCTGATTTCTGTCACTGATTTCTGTTAAGCCTACAGTTAGATAGGATTAAAGACTTTTCAATGGACAGTGAGTTTGAGAGTCATCCGTACAGGAGACCTATCTAAAGTGTGTGTGTGTCAGCCATAGAAGTGCCCACTGAGTGACATAGTCTATGGACAATAATGGCAAAGCCAAACTCCTCAAAGAAATAGTGTGGAACCACTTATAGTTGTAGTTCAGACAGATCAGGCCACAGAAATGTATGATTTCAGGGTCCCATTTACTAATCAAACTGGCTTTCCGTCTAGTAAAATCCGTGAAGAACTTGGAATGAAGCCGCTGGGAAGAGATAAATTTTCCTCCTCTGTTGGAGTGAAGGACCTAAATTCCTGCAATGGCATGCAAAGGGTGAGTGAAGTATCTATTATAGAAGATAGAACAACACAGCGCAGAACAGGCCCTTCGGCCCTCGATGTTGCGCCGACCTGTGAACTAATCTAAGCCCATCCCATCATGATGGGACACTATCCCATCATCATCCATATGCTTATCCAAGGACTGTTCAAATGCCCCTAATGTGGCTGAGTTAACTACATTGGCAGGCAGGGCATTCCACGCCCTTACCACTCTCTGAGTAAAGAACCTGCCTCTGACATCTGTCTTAAATCTATCACCCCTCAATTTGTAGCTATGCCCCCTCGTACTAGCCGACGTCATCATCCTAGCAAAAAGACTCTCGCTGTCCACCCTATCTAATCCTCGGATCATTTTGTAGGTCTCTATTAAATCCCCTCTTAGCCTTCTTCTCTCCAATGAGAACAGACCCAAGTCCCTCAGCCTTTCCTCATAAGACCTTCGCTCCAGACCAGGCAACATCCTGGTAAATCTCCACTGCACCTTTTCCAATGCTTCCACATCCTTCCTGTAATGGGGCAACCAGAACTGTACACAATATTCCAAGTGAGTACCATTTATGTACCATTTGACAGGGATATGATGCTAATGGCCTCCTATTCTATCTCTGAAACAGCTGCCAATTAGTCCCATTGCTCTATAAAATTTTTGCTGTTCAAGTTCCTTTTTGTGAGTCATTATTGACTTCTATTACTGAAACAAGCCACTTTCAGGCAGCACACTTCTAGATCACAACCATTCACTCATTCATGCAGGGTCACTTCTTCTGGTTCTTGTTACTTGAATCAGAGCTCCCCTGGTGACACAATGGTTTCTCCTCAGATTCTTGGAAATCCTTCATGATTTTGAAAACTTGTTGTAAGGAGAACAACCCTGTGTTTCTCCAATCTCTCCAAAGCACTGAGCTGGGAAAATTCTTCTGCACCCTTTTAAAGGCTGTGACATCTTTCCTGAAGTGCCGTACTCTGACTTGACACAATAATGAAAGCAAAGTACTGGAGAGACTCGGCAGGTCTGTCAGCACGAGTGAGGCGCGAAAAGGAGTTAATGTTTCAAGCCTGATACAATTCTTCAGCTCCATACATCAGCTTAGGCCTATCTCGAGGATCCTTAATGCCTTTATGACTGCCTCTTCCTTGAACTGGCAGGTTCATCTGTCCATTCATAGTTCTGTTGGCTCCTGCATGCTTTCATTTACACTGCCTGTTCATACACTTCCTACAGAGGAAACCATTTCATACTCTTCGGAATTAACGTGATCTGGTAAGTGTTTGTCTATTTCGCCAGCACTACAACACTCACTCACTATCCTCCTCATTAGCTCAGTTGACTGGATGGTTGTTTTGCAATGCAGAGTGACACAAATGCATTTATTAGATTCACTTGCCACACTGGCTGAGGTTACCATTGAAGGTCCTGCCTACTCAACCTTGTCTGTCGCCTAAAGTGTGGTGATCCTTCAGTTAAAGTGCCACTCATCTCTGATGAGAGACTGGCACGATGGTGACTTCGCCTTACGTTTGTTTTACTGCACTTCCCAGCTTCATGTCACCTGCAAACTTTCAGTATTTGCCCTGTCACCTGAAGTCCAAATCAAACATGACTCCAAAAGCCCACAGCACTGAGCACTTGGAGGACGTGAATCTAGTTTTCCTTCTTGTCTGAAAAATTAAGGTTCACCATTACACTACTTTCTCACTCTTTCGTTACATGCTGTGACTGCCATGATATTCCCGTGGACTTCAGCTTTACCAGCAATCCAGGAGAAGTTAACTTTTTTTATTAAATGTCTTTAGAAAGTGATTGCACTGCCCTCAGCAACTGTATCCACCCCTTCATCAACTAATCTATCTAATTTAGTCAGGTGTAATTTATCTTTAATAAGTTCATCATTTTCTATCTTGCATTTCTCCATACAAGTAAATTGATTTTATGTTGTAATGTCTCTTAAAGTCCCTCTCTTGCTTCCCAATGCTGGACTGATTGGTCCCTGATGTTGGGGCAACTGGCCTGTAGATCCGAAACCCCTGATCCCCAAACACTGCCCCATGGATCCTTGATGTTGGACTAATTAGCTTGTCATTGCCAATTGTGAATCTTTTTGAACGAAGGTATAGCACTTGCAATCCCCAGTCCTAATGCACCATTTTCAAATTCAAGGAGAGTTGGAAGATTTTGTCCAAAACTCCTATATTGTGTCAGTAACCACAAATGGCAGCTGGATGACTTTTCTACTTTGAACATAGAACAGTACAGGCCCTTTGGCCCACAATGTTGTGCTGACCTATTATCCTACTAAGATCGATCTACCCTACATTTTACTATCCTTAATTTGCCTATCCAAGAGTCGCTTAAGTCTCCAAAGTATCTGACTCCACTACCACTGCTGGCAGTGCATTCCACATGCCCACCACTTGTGAGAAGAACCTATACCTTCCTCCAATCACCTTAAAATTATGCCCCCTCATAACAGTCATTTCCGCCCTGGGAAGAAGTCTCTGGATATCCACTCTATCAAGTCACCCCTCGTCCTTCTTTGCTCCAATGAGAAAAGCCCTAGCTCGCTTAACCTTTCCTCATAAGACCTGCCCTTCAGTCCAGACAGCATCCTGTAAAATCTCCTCTGCACCCTCTCTAAAGCTTCCACATTTTTCCTGTAATGACGTGACCAGAACTGAACACAATATTCCAAGTGAGGTCTAACCAGAGTTTTATAGAGCTGCAGCATAATCTCACGGCTCTTGAACTCAATTCCCCTGCCAACACACCATACGCCTTCTTTACAACCCTATCAACTTGGGTAGAAACTTTGAGGGATCTATGGACGTGGACCCCAGATCCCTCTGTTCCCCTACACTGCCATTAACCCCCTATTCTGCATTCAAACTTGAGCTTCCGAAATGAATCACTTCACACTTTTCTGGGTTGAATTCCATCTGCCACTTCTTTGCCCAACTCTGCATCCTGTCAGTGTCCCATTGCAACCTACAGCAGGCTCCACCAATCTTTGTGTCATCGGCAAACTTACTAACCCACCCTTCCACTTCCTCATCCAAATCATTTATAAAGATCACAAAGAGCAGAGGTCCCAGAACAGATCCCTGCGGAACACCACTGGTCACCAAGCTCCAGGCTGAATACTTTCCATCTACTACCATCCTCTGTCTTCTATTGGACAGCCAGTTTTGTATCCAGACAGCCAAATTTCCCTGATTCCCATGCCTCCTTACTTTCTGAATGAGCCATTTGAGTGCTTTGAAACCTTCAAGTATCCAATTTCTCAGCTGCCTCCTACAAGCTCTTTGAACAATAAGCCACAGTCAGTTGTGCATAGCTAGAAAAAAATGCTTTTGATTTAAAAGACAATAGAGCAAGGTTAGAGAGACCACATTTCGGAGCCAAGGGAAAAAAATCAAATTGAAATGCAGACAATATGATGCGTGTTAATTTGAGTAGAGGGAAAGTGAGTTGCACTGTTGACTGTCATACATGTATTTTTTCTGTTTGTTGAAACTAGTCTCTTAGAAATCGTAGTACATTTGAATCTCTTAAAGTCCTACAGCATAGAGGGTGGCCCATCAGCCCACCATGGTTATGCCAACCAACAAACACCAATTTACGCTATAATCCCACTTGGACCATAGCCTACTATGCACTGGCATTTTTAAGTACTCATCTAGATGCTGCTTGAATGTTGGAAGAATCTTGCCTCTGCTAACTTCTCAGGCACTACCCTCTGGATGAAATTGTTTATCCCCAGATCTCTCCTAAACCACTTCCTCTCACGTTAAGCCTATGCCCTTAGACGTGTCAGCCATGGGGAAGAAATTCTCATGATACTTTGTCTATGTCTGTCATAATTTCGTGTATCTTGATCATATCCTCCTTTAGCCCCCTGTGCTGCCAGAAAAACAAACTCGGCATATTCAGTCTCCAGTGCAATCATGTCCTGCCAATAGTGTGGTGACCAGAACTGCAGATAGTATTCCATATGTCACCTAGCTGAACTTTTATAAAGTTGTAACAAGACTTCCTTGCTCCTGTATTGTACATCCTAGCCAATGAAGCAAAGCATCCCATATGCTGCCTTCACCACCCTATCACCTGACACCTCCTGGAATATGTGGACTTGTTCACCGAGGTCCCTTGGTTCCTCAGTACTCTTAAGGACATACTGTAAATTGTACATATCCTTCCCAATATTAGACCTCCCAAAATGCATCACTTCATACTTAAAAGGATGAAATTCCATCTGCTAGTCTTCTGCTCAATTTACCAGCTGATCAATATCAAACTGTAGACTGACGCTACCCTCTTCACTATCAGTAACCCCACCAATGTATTTTCCTCTTTCCAGCACACTTCCAACGTGCTGAGTGCTGTTCTTTTGCTCTTGAAAGAGCTCGATGGAGACGGGCTGGAGATTGTATACAGAACGACAGAACAGAAACTCCAAATGTTGCACAGGAAAGAGACTGAACAGGACCAATGAGCTACAACCGACAAGGCTCACAGACAGTGCAAATTGATTTTGATTCATGGGAGCTGTTTCAAAATTCAAGGAAATGCCAGAGAAAATTAAAACTAGGACTTGTAGAGATGAGGTGAAGCAACTTCACTGAAGTGATAACATCATAGGCTTAGACAGTATCTATCACATGATTTACCATTGTCTTCCCTAAGAGGAACAGCTTATTGTGACCAGTAGCTGCATAGATACATCCATCCTTGTAATCACCGTTCCTGGTTTAACAGAACAGTTCAAATTCACCAGTTACCCTCAAGTTAATGCAGATCTGACTGGAGAGGCCAGTTGTGTTACTGTATGAAAGGTACAATAAAAGGGAACATTTGCAAGGAAAACGAATCTCATACTTCCTCTCTACCGGTTTAAGGATTTAATATTGCTTGTCAGAATTTTTTTGTCCTCTTATCCTTGCAACCTTTTGCCACAAGTATTGATCTGAATAAAAATCTAATATGAAAATATTTCATATCATCAGCGCATCAGTGTGCAGAGTGTGGACCTTGACAAAGTGCAGTACCAAAAAGTCCCATGTTGACGTTACCTACAATTTTGCAAAATGTGAGATTTTGATCTTCAAATGTGCTTATCTCACTGATACAAGCACTTTACTGCAATTAACGTTAGATTTTAAAATGTCTAGTGACTGTGAGATTTTGATGTTCCAATGTGCTTATCACACTGAAATAAGCATGTACCTGTAATCAGGATCAGATTTTATGATGTTTAGTGAGTGTGAGATTATTTTGATGTTCCAATATGCTCATCTCCTGGAAATAAGCGTTTTAGTACAAAGTGCATCTAATTTAAAGATGTTTGTTAAATGTGAGATTTTGACCTTCAAATGTGCTTATCTCACTGAAATTAGTATGTTACTGTGATTAGTGTCAGATTTAGGCCATAGGACTATAAGTCACAGGAGCAGAAATTAGGCCATTTGGCCTATCGAGTCTGCTCCACCATTCAATCATGGCTGATAACTCCATTCTCCCGCTTTCTTCCTGTAACTGTTAATTCCCTTGATAATCAAGAACCTATCTAACTCAGTCTTAAATGTACTCAATAACCTGGCCTCCACAGCTTTCTGTGGCAGTTGAATTCCATAGATTCACCACTCTCTGGCTGAAGAAGTTTCTCCTTATCTCCGTTCTAATAGGTCTTCCCTTTACTCTAAGGCTGTGCCCTCGGGTCCTAGTCTCTCCTACAAATGAAAACATCTTCCCAACACCCACTCTGTCCTGGCCATTCAGTATTCTGTAAGTTTCAACTAGTTTTCCCCCCCCACTTCTAAACTCCACTGAGTATGGTCCCAGAGTCATCAAATCCATAGATCATAGAATCCCTACAGTGTGGAAACAGGCCCTTCACCCCAACAAGTCCACATTGACTCTCAGAGCTTCCCACACAGACCCATCCCCCTTTAACACCCCTAATCTAGGTGTCCCTGAACACTACAGGCAATTTAGCATGGCCAATCCACCTAACCTGCACATCTTTGGACTGTGGGATGAAACCAGAGCACCCGGAGGAAACCCACACAGACATGGGGAAGAAGTGCAAACTCCACACAGACAATTCCCTGAGGATGGAATTGAACCTGGGTTCCTGGTGCTGTGAGGCAGCAGTGCTAACCACTGAGCCACCATGCCGCCCAAACCGTGCCACCAAGTCCCCAAATGTTCCTCATATGTTAAACTTTTCATTCCTGGGACCATTCTCATGAACCTCCTCTGAACCCACTCCAGGGCCAGTACATCTTTCCTGAGATATGGGGCCCAAAGCTGCACAAAATATTCTAAGTGTGGCCTGACCAGAGCCTTATAAAGCCTCAGTAGTACATCCCTGCTTTTATATTCAACTCCTCTCAAATAAATGCCAACATTGCATTTGCCTTCTTGACTACAGTCTCAACCTGCAAGTTGACCTTGAGAGAATCCTGGACTAGAACTCCTAAGCCTCTTTGTACTTCAGACTTCTGAATTTTCTCCCTGTTTAGAAAATCGTCCGTGCTTTTATTCTTCTTGCCAAAGTGCATGACCTCGCACTTTTCCACGTTGTACTCCATCTGCCACTTCTTTGCCCATTCTCCTAACCTGTCCAAATCCTTCTGCAGCCTCCCCACCTCCTCAATACTACCTGTACCTCTACCTATCTTTGTATCGTCTGCAAACTTAGCCAGAATGCCCACAGTTCCTTCATCTAGGTCATGTATGAAATGAAAAACTGTGGTCCCAATACTGACCCTTGCGGAACACCACTTGTCACCAGCTGCCATCCTGAAAAAGACCCTTTTATCCCCACTCTCTGCTTTCTGCCAGACAGCCAATCTTCTACCCATGCTAGCACCTTACCTGTAATGCCATGGGCCCTTATTACTCAGCAGCCTCCTGTGTGGCACCTTGTCAAAGGCCTTCTTGAAGTCCAGGTAGATAATATCCATTGGGTCTCCTTGGTCTACCCTACTCGTTAATTCCTCAAAGAATTCTCGCAGATTTGTCAAGCATGACCTCCCCTTGTTAAAACCATGCTGACTTTGCCATAAATTACCATGCACTTGCAAATATTCAGAAATCTCATCCTTTACAATGGGCTCCAAAATCTTACTCACGACCAAGATTAGGCTAATCGGCCTGTAATTTTCCGTCTTTTGCCTTACTCCCTTTTTAAACCGGTGTGTCATGTTAGCCATTTTCCAGTCCTCTGGGACCCTCCCTGACTCCAGCGATTCCTGAAAGATCACCGCTAACACTTCCACTGTCTCTTCAGCTATCTCCTTTAGAACTCTGGGGTGTAGTCCATCTGGTCCAGGTGACTTATCCACCTTCAGGCCAATCAGTTTTACTAGCACCTTTTCCTTGGTGACGGCCACCATACTCCGTTCTGCCCCCTGACTCTCTTGAATTTTTGGGAGATTACTCCTGTCGTCTACTGTGAAGACTGACGTGAAGTAATTATTCAGTTCCTCAGCCTTTCTTTGTTCCCCACTACTATCTCTCCACCATCATTTTCTAGTGGTCCAATGTCCACTTTTGCCTCTCTTTTGCCCTTTATATGGCTAAGAAACTCTTACAGTCTTCATTTATATTACTGGCTAGCTTACCTTCATTTAATCTTGTCCCTCCTTATTACTTCTTTTGTTGCCCTCTGTTGGTCTTTGAAAGCTTCCCAGTCCTCTGGTTTCCGACTGCCCTTTACCATATTATATGCTTTCTCTTTTGCTGTTATGCTATCCCTGACTTCCTTAATCAGCCATGGTTGCCTCATCCTCTCTGCACCATGCTTCTTTTTCCTAGGGATGAATTTTTGCTGTGTCTCCTGAATTACTCCCAGAAACTCCTGCCATTGCTGTTCCACTGTCGTTGCTGCTGGGCTCCTCTTCCAGTCAATTCTGCCGAGCTCCTCCCTCATACTTCTGTAGTCGCCTTTATTCAGCTGTAATACTGTTACCTCTGATTCTATCTTCTCCCTCTAAGATATTTAGTGACTGAGATTTTGATGTTCCAATATGCTTATCTCACGGAAATAAGCATCTCACTACAATCCGTGTCAGATTTTCAGACATTTGTTGATGTGAGATTTTGATGTTCAGGTGTCCTTATCTCACTGAAATAAGTGCTTTAGTACAAACAACATCAAGTTTTAGGATGTTTGGTAACTGATAGATTTTGATGCCCCAGTGCACTTATCTCACTGAAGATCGCATTTCACTGCAATCAGTATGATTTTCAAACGTTTGTCGAATTTGCGATTTTGACATTCACATGTGCTTATCTCACCGAAATTAGCGTATTCATACAATCACCATCAGATTTTAGGATGTTTGGGAACTGGTAGATTTTGATGCCCCATTGTTCTTACTTCACTGAAATAAGCATATTAAAGCAATTATCATCAATTGTTAAGTCTTTTGGTGACTGTCGAATTATGATGTTGCAATATGCTCATATCACTGAAATTAGCATTTTAGTACAGCCTGCACTTAATTTTAAGACATTTGTTGAATGTAAGATTTTGATATACAGATTTTCTTAGCTCATGAAATGAGCGATTTAATGCAACAGAAACCTAATTTTAAGACGTTTGCTGACTGCGCGATTTTGATGTTCAGGAGAGCTTATCTCACTGAAATCAGCATTTTAATGTAATCAGCATCAGATTTTAAGTTGTTTAATGACTGAGAATTTTGATGTTCCAACATGCTCATCTCCCAGAAATAAGCATTTTAAAGCAAGCAGTATAAATTTGTAAGTCATTTGGTGAATGTTGAGTGTTGATATTGTAATGTGCTCATCTCACTGAAATCAGCATTTTAATAAAACCTGAATATAATTTTCAGCTGTTTGTTGAATTTGAAATCTCAATGTCCAATGTGCTTATCTCTCAGAAATAAGCATTTCAATGAATTCAGCATAAGATCTTAACATGTTTAGTGACTGAAATTTTGGTGTCCAGATATCCTTATCTCACTGAAATAAGCATTTTAGTGCAATCACCATCAGATTTTAGGATGTTTGAGAATTGGTTGATTTTGATGCCCCAGTGTGCTTATCTCACGGAAAGAAGCATTTTACAGAAGTCAGCATCAATTCTTAAGACTTTCGGTGAATGTCGAATTTTGATGTTGCAATGTGCTCATCTCACTGAAAGCAGCGTTTTAGTGCCACCTGCATCTAATTTCCAGCTGTTTCTTGAACTTAAAAGTTTTCAAGTTCTAACGTGCTCATCTCCCGGAAATAAGCATTTGAACAAATTCAGTGAAAGATTTTAAGACTGTGATAGTGACTGAAATTTTGATGTTCAGATGTGCTTAACTCACTGAAATAACCATTTTAGTACAACCTGCATCCAATTTTAAGACATTTGGTGACTGTGATATGTTGATGTTTCAATATGATTATCTCACAGTAATAAGCATTTTATTGCGATCAGCGTCAGATTTTCAAACGTTTGTCGAACGTGAGATTTTCATGTTGAGATGTCCTTTTCTCACTGAAATAAGCATTTTAGAACAATCACAATGCAATTTTAGGAAGTTTGATGACCGGTAGGTTTTGCTGCCCCAATATGCTTATCTCATTGAAATAAGCGTGTGACTGTAATCAGTGCCAGATTTTAAGATGCTCAGTGACTGGTGAGAATTTGATGTTGCAATGTGCTCATCTCACTGAAACCAGCATTTTAGTACAATCTGCATCTAATTTTCTACTGTTTATTGAATGTGAGATTTTGAAGTTCTTACCTCATGAAATAAGCGATTCAGTGCAACAGACATCTAATTTTAAGACATTCAGTGACTTGAGATTTTGATGTTCCAATGTGCTTATCTCACTGAAATAAGCATTTTTGTACAATCACCATGAGATTTCAGGATGTTTGGTGACTGGTAGATTTTGATGCCTCAATGTGCTTATCTCACGGACTTAAGTATTTTGAAGCAATCAGCATCAGCTCTTAAGACTTTTAGTGAATGTTGAATTTTGATGTTGCAAAGTGCTTGTCTCACTAAAATCAGCATTTAGTGCAACCTGCATCTAAATTTCAACTACTTGTTGAATGTGAGATTTTGATGTTCTGATGTCCTTATCTCGCTGAAATAAGCATTTTAGTGTAATCACCATCAGATTTTAGGAAGTTTGGGAATTGTTAGATTTTGATGCCCCAGTGTGCTTATCTCACTGAAAAAAGCATTTTACAGCAATCAGCATCAATTCTTAAGACTGTCAGTGAATGTTGAATTTTGATGTTGCAATGTGCTCGTCTCACTGAAATCGGCATTTTAATGCCACCTGCATCTAATTTCCAGCTGTTTCTTGAACTTAAAAGTTTTCAAGTTCTAATGTGCTCATCTC